>CAUYQG010040664.1:0-45998 GCA_963574415.1 Tarsius wallacei
TGTAGTTCCAGCTACTTGGAAGGCTGAGGCGGAAGGATTGCCGGAGCCCAGCAGGTCGAGGCTGCAGTGGCCGGGAGCGGCCACTGCACTCCAGTCTGGGCGACAGAGTGAGACTCCAACTCAAAAAAAAAAAAAAAAAAAAAAATTTCCTTGGTTATCGGTACATTTTTTGACAATAAAGAGCCCACTCAATTTACAATAAGATGAGATACTAAAAACCATCCACTATCCATAGTCAATAAAATGTGTACATATAATTAATTTTTCTATTTATTTTCTTTATTTTTTAACATATATTCACAATTGGGTGGAAATTGTCTGCTTCAGAGGACATTTTTATGGGAATCGGAAAAAGCGAATATTCAATAATGAGGCAAAGTTGATTGGAAAAGGAATAAATTAATATAATTTTGTGCAAACTAGTTAAACTTTAAAATCCACAATTGTTTTGATTTCATGAGGACTGTCTGTGGAATCCACAGGGTCTAGAAAGGCTCAGGCATATTGACTCCCACTTTCCCACTCAAGACCCTCTTCCAGCATGGAGCCAAGTCAGGTGTGCACCTGGGGCAGCCCAGCTGTCTTGGTTTGTGAATGTGGAAGGAGTGTGGAGGGGCGCTTGACTCAGGCTCCCCAAGCCACTTCCGGTTGTAACACGCGCCATATTCTGGGGCTCAAACTGAGTAAACATAATTGCTGTCTGGCACAAGCAAGGCTCTTCAGAATCAGCTTTACACACTTCTCTTTGCCTTATTTTTCAAGTAGTTTAGGACTGGGGCAAGCAAGGGAAGTTAGTTATTGGGCCTCTCAGCCTCTAGTATGTTTTTTTTCCTGCCAAAACTGGGAAATTTTTTTTAAGAGACAAGGAAGATTTTAATTTTAGTTTTTTAATTAGAATACTATTGTTCACAACTTTTAGCAAATTGACTGCAATGAGATTTCTAGAGATTTCCATTAACATTTTAAACAGGTTTATCCTTTGGTTCAAGCAAAAGACACACACACACACACACACACACAAACATGGTGTGTGTGCTATGTATGAGTCTGTTTGTGTGTATGTGTGTGTGTATGTATGCATGCAGGAATACACAGATGTATATTCCACTACAGATGCGCCACCTAGCTGTCTGAATGCTCATTGCTGGATTGATCCACGAGAAATATGAAAGGTATTTTCAAATAATACAGTTTAATCAAGTTTATTTTTTACGATTTCCTGCTTTTGCACCTCACCGAAGCATGCTGTTTATCATAAAGAGCAATTTCATAAAAAGATATTTTCTCATTGTTTTATTATGTAGCAGAGTTGATGAAGAGTCTTACAAAGCACATGGAAAATGCTGATAGAGTGTCTTCTCCGTCCCAGGTCTATCTTAAGCCTTCAGTATGTATTTGCCGAATGAATGAATGAGCCAACTACAAATTAAACACACTTTTAAAACTATGAGATATTTACAGACACTTAGATGTGAGATGAACATAAATTGATCCAATTAAGAGTTTGAAAACCCTGGAAGCACAGACCCTAGATGTTGTTATATCTGTTTTCCCTGCATTTTCACTTTTGTTCCAAGATTTTCAAATACTGTTACCTTTATCTTAGTGTTTATGTGTTACTGAATTTTAAGTATGGGGGCAGTTTGTTTAAGGTAAAATTGGCATGCCACTAAAAATTTTCAAAAAAGGCTAAATAATTTAGTAAGAGTCACAGCAGCGTTGATATGTAATTAGTTTTATGTTTTTCTGCTGATTAATTCCAACTGTATAAAGTGTGTCACTGCCACGTGAAGACTCGTTGCTCCACAAGAGGAATGCTTCGCTTCGATGCTTGTGGAGATGTTGCTTTATTTTTATTTACTGTTGATTGATAAGTATTTATTTGGCCTAATATGAACTCGGCATCAAATTAATGTAATCCTCACTATAATCTTATAAAATACACACTATTGCAAGCCCCATTGTCACAAGAAAAAGGAGGTCTTGGGGACTGATAAGTTGACACCTGTTGCATCAACCCCCCTAATAAGTGCCAGAGCTGGGATGGGAATCCTTGCAGAAGGGCCGGAGTCTATGATCTCGGCGAGCTGGAATGCTGCCTTCTGAAAGGCTTTTGGTAAACATGTGATTATGATGGTGGGTGAGCAGTGATTCTCATCATTTTCCTTTTTATCTAATTGTGTGTGTGTTGTTTTATTTATTTATTTTTTGCTGTCTCTAATAGAAAATTAGGAAGCATTTGTTTCCAAATAATGAGAAGTACTTCAATGTTTCAGCACTCGTGTCCTTTCAGTTGTGTTTGTTTATGAATTTTTCACTATCTCATTTACTCGGTGCCCCCCATGTGTTAGCTTTTTGTCTATGCATTGAGCACAACAAGAAGGCTGACTGAATTGGAGTATCTTGAAAGCTAAGGTGTAGACAGAGAATTAGGTTTTCGTTTATTATTAAGGGCTAAACAAAATTTAAAACAAAGAGTCGTATGTGCAGTCTCTCTCAACGATCTATGAATAGTCGGACTAGTGAAGCATAACTCATGGGGTGACCTTCCTTCGGACTTTTCTGTCATTCATGAACCAAATAGCTATAGAGCACCTGCTCTCCATTACAGGGCCAGGTGTGGACATAAAGTAACCATCAGAGGACAGGCGTGGTCCTTGCCTTCACTGAGTCTCACCCACCAGCATCTCCTCTGCCTGTCCCCACTCATTTTCTGTTCAACAGTTTCTTTCTGACATCCTTTAGCTTTGCTTCTTTCTTTCTCCCAGCAGAAGCACAGTTGCCACACACACATACACACACATGTGCATACACACACACACGTGCACACAGATACACACAGCTGTTACGAATGACCCTGCACACGTTATCATGCTGTGGCGAAACTTCCTTTCCACTGCAAAACTAGAGTCAAAAGAGTGTCGTTAATTTGAATTTGCTAATCAGAAGCATTCTAACAGACCTTGGATCTCACCTTTTTTTCTAGGGATTATCATCACTTTAACAAAAGAAATACGGTTTCATATAAGGCTCACTGGACCCTGAACCAAAACCAAAGCAAAACAAAACAAGTTTAAGCCCTAATTTAGTATTCAAGTCACTGATGCTGTTAGGATTCAGTGGGATTGTATATGTAAAGTTCTGGAAGGTGATAGATGTTCTAAAATTGGTTATTTAGCTTAAATGAGACCAAATATATGAAAGTATGTTTATGCTACACAGTGATATCTATCTATCTCTCTCTCTGTCTATCTATTTATCTAATCGATCTATCCATCTAACATCTAATCATCTATCTAGCTATCAGATGATTGTAGCTAGTAATTGGCTTGCCTTGTTACTTAGTTCACGTGACTCTGGTGGTGGGAATATCTGTTTTTTATGATGAAATGTGGGCCAAATGTTTCAGGAGCATGATCTTCACTGTGTCTTCAAGTTATATTCAATAAATGAATATTGGTTTACTTATGTTGAAGCTCAGTCTCACATTTTTCATGTCCATGTATCTTTATTTGCATGTGTCTCAGATAATCATTCAGAATTGCCTTTTGCTTAGTAAGAAATAGAAAAAAAAGTCACACACTGACAGAGTAGAACTTCCCTAACGAAGCATTAAATTATGAAATCTAAGTACCAATTACCTCCTCGGTCGGGAGGGCCTGGAGCTGGAGCCTGGTGAGGTGGAACGGATGATGAACTGTGGATCTCCTCCAGCTTCTGCAGTTTGGTTCTCTGAAACAGAAACACGCAACCGTTCAAGGGAGAGTTACTCCATTGGTGTATTTATGGTGATTGCAAGGCTACAGTGTTCATGCAGTTACTTCATTCTATTTCTTTATTAGCTGCTGACTTTTTTACTATCATGCTTTTCCTTTTTTGCTGTAAATTGTTAATTATTACCTTGATGACACTGAGTAAAACTTCTATTAACTGTCATTGTTTGACTAGCATTTATGGAGATTTACTTTTGCTAACCCCCTGCTGTACGAAACAGTTATAAACCACAAGGCTCAGTGCATTAGAGAAAAGCTTATCTGGCCTTCAGCCCAAGGGAGTGTATATGACTCCACCTTTGCAAAAAAACCGATTAATTAAAAGCCTGTCTATTTTCTCATGGAGGTGTAGTTACCATCATTTTAACAGTCTTCTACCAATCACATCCAAATAAATATGCTGCTTTAATTAAGCTGTCATCCTTTGACCGATATTATTGTCACTAATTTGCTTTAAAAAAAAAGTTTAATGAAGAGTACCAACAAATCAAGTGGTGCTAGATTTGATTGCAGAGTATTTTGACAAGAGAATAACTTATACACATTTTAGTAACCAACTACCAAATAGAGTTCAGAATAATATATACCATAAAGTTGGATGGTCGATTCTATTTATTGAATGTGAGACTCTGTTATCTTTTATTCTCGCTCCCTGGTATGAATTCATACCATGGCAAGACTAGAAAAACTGGCTAAAGTAGAGCATTCGTATTTTCATAATTTCTACATGCTCTCACTCATAAGCGAACCCAGGACATTTACCATAACACTATAAGAAAGGAATTGGCGGTAGCGGGATGCTGCCGGGGGTGGGGGACAACATTAATAAGGGCACCTGATCTCAAACCAGGCAAGGTGGGGACCAACGGGAGGCCCAGACTTTACCGCACGATGCCCACTTGTATACCTAATCCTGAATTGTACCCCACATTTTAAAAATAAAGTAGAATTTAAAAAAAAAAAAGAAGTGACGAATGCACAATCTTGCCTGTTTCACAAAGTGTTCCTTCATCTTCACAGGAGGGGTCTATGTGCTTCCAGTGGCGTCTCTGATGTTCATGGCTTTTATTTTAACTTCTGAGCCACTCTTGGCCCCCTGAATCTACCATAGTATGCTCATGATTCTGTCTGCTTAGAATCCCCCACTCCTCCTCTTCCATTTGTAACACACGCTTCCTGATGGAGTATGCTCCCAAGAACTGTGTGCATTCCTCTGTGCTCCGTCTTCCTGCGTGAGGTGGGCTCTGTATCACGTTGGCATACACAGTGATGTGGTCTAACATCTCTGACCCCGACATCCATACCCTTCAGCAAATTACCTGGCACACAGTAGGCATGCCATAAAACTACTTGGAAACAAAGGAACGATTGTAACCCCCTTTCATATCTAAATATTAATTCTGTTTAGAAAGTCAAACTGAGTGAGTAGGGGAAAATGTGATTTCTGATTTAACTCTATTCGTTGTAAATAATATATCATATCCAACTGATTATGCCCTGAAATTAATTGCCTGTCACTTTGCATCTATTACGTGTTATTGTTTACTATGCTATTTATTGACTAAAATTTAGCAGAATGTACTTTAGTTTACATGAAAGAAAAGTCTAGATTTGGATGGAGAAAACGACCGCCTATAGAAAAGCAGCTTATCTATTTCTCATACTACCTGGGAGAGTTTGAATGTTTGCCCCTCCTGTGCTCATGTTGAAATGTAATTGGCATTGTAACGTATTCGTGTTAGCGTTAACGTATCAGTATTAGTAAAGCGATAGGAGCCAGACCCTTGAGAGGCGATGCAGCCATAGAGGTTCCATCCTTCCTGGTGGGACTGGGGCCGCCTTGAGAGGGGGATTCCGGATCCCTCTTCCTCTCTCACTGTCTTGCTTTCTGCCACGTGATGACTCAGCAAGAATGCTCTCACCAGATGCCAGTACCTTGGCATTTCATTTCCAGCCTCCAGAACTGTACATCTGTATGTACAGCCTCCAGAACTGTACTTATGTAATTGTACCATACGGTATCTGAATTTGGTCATTTGCGTTTTTCCCACTAACATGCCTCTTTGGTAATTTATCCATGTTAAAAATTTAGTTTATTCATGTTATGCTATATAGTATTGAGTAGCTATATAATATATAATATGTGGTATTGTATGAATATATTTTCAGACCATTTATAGTCTTTCTTTTTTTGTGGTTTTTTTTTTTTTAGATTGAAAAATATATTTTATTTAGAAAGTAAATTGGTGAGAGAGAGGGATTTCACCTCCCCAAGGTAGGGAAGAGGGTCAAAGCTAGGAAACATGGAGACGGCCCTGGCTCAAAGAGCACATGGCTGCACCGGAGTATAGTACGTCAACGGCCTATATTCTTACATAAATATTTTGGGCTGTTTCTGTTGCGCCTTCCATTTATGAATGGTTTATTATCTTCCTTTTGTTTTTCACAATTCCAACCTTAAATTACACATTTTATTTCTGACTTAGAGTAGCTGTTCTTGGATTTTTAGCATATGTCCCCCACTTAAAATATAAAACTAGTCAGTAACTCTAGCCTCCATCTAGACCTTTCACGGATTTCAGAATACTTAAACAACAATCAGCTCCTCATGATAGTCCTGTATTTATTCTATGTTACTTTAACTGTGCTTTGTTTTTTAACTTGCCATTAGAAAATATTTCTCCTGATATGTTTACAGATGGTACATATTGAGATTTATCAAAAGTATGGATTTCTTTGCTTGCCATTGGTTTTTCCAACTCCTGAACTCAGTTTCTTTTTTCCTTTATCCATCCTTTGTGGTTCATTCAACAACAATATAGAAAGCACACTTATTCAATATCACTGGTTTGCCTTGACTTTTGAATGATAGTACAGCTGGGTGTAGAACTCGATGTCAGATATTCTCCCTAAACATTTTGGAAATGACATCTCTTATAGTTTCTTTTGCTTTGTCTCTTTTTTAATGCTAATTTATTGCCTCATTTGACATATTATTTTAGATTGTAAGTGCATCTTGGCCAGTGTTTTTATTTTCTTTTGAATTTTTTTCCCATTTATTTATGTGTTCCCTTGTGAGGATAATGCACCATGACTCTTCAGAGTACATTTCAAAGACATGCATAGTGCATTTTCTTCAGTAAAAGAAATGTTTAGATTCTTATCTGCATAGGTGGGATGAATTTTCTTTGTTGCTTTTAAGTTACTGTCTCCCATCCCCATGTGGAATTAAAACTTCAGCGCCCTAACTTTGGAGCTCAAATACTAGTTCAGGACTCCCTCAGATTCTCCCAGCTTAATTTTTAGAATTTGACTCTAAGTTGTCTCTGTTTCAGGCATCAAGCAATTTTATTTTATTTTTTAAGTATAATTTTTGAAACTTCTAAAACTTCAGTATTCTTAAGTAGTTTTTAAACTATGTAATTTTAGCATTTCTGTATTTTTGTGATATGAAAGGATTCCATATCAGCTAGGACTGTCATATTGTTAGATACTTTGAATTACATCTTAAGTCTTAGAATAATGTCCATGTCCCTGATTAAAAAAACTTGTTACTATGGCTAGGGAGATGGCAAATGTGCCATCCTAAGCAAAAAGAATTGTGCATGCCACACTTTTTGTGTGCATGAGTGTTTGTGTGTTTGTGTATGTGGATATGTTTAGGGTGGTAAGTCTTGAGTATTCTGTTCCAATGTATATTCAGTTTTTTAGGTTACTTGTTAAAACAACTGACAACATCAAAATTTAATGGCCAAAAATAAGTTCTTGGAATATTCTCCAAATACTCAGCTAGACTGAAATAATGGCTTGGGAAATAGGAATGAGGTACACATCATATGTCTGTTTTTGTGTCTTTAATGGGATGTTTTATTACATTTTAGGATTGCTTTGTGTGATACTTCCAATAAGAGGTTTTAAATATTGGTTAAATGTTTTTGCTGTACTTTTAGCTATCTATCAAACTTGCAGTCATGTATGGTGGGGTTTTTTAAGGATTGTTTTATTGAGTACAACAAATGATACTTTTTAATATGAACAGTTTTGTGTCTTGAATGGACATACACAACCTGAAGCCATCACACAACCAAGATCGCAAGCATGTCCACCAGTCCCAGCGTTTCCTCCTTGCCCTATTAACTTCTCACTTGTCTCCCCTCCTGCTGCACTCACCTGTCCCCAGCCAAACACTGATCTGATTTCTGTTTATAGGTTCGTTTTTATTTTCTAGAACTTTACATGTGTGGTATAGTATGCGCATTAAAAGATATAGGGATATTCAGATTGTCTATTTATGAACATACCTTTTATTTTTTTTCAACAATTTGTTCACTTTATCACAATTTTGGAATCTGTTGCCATAGATTTGTTCTTAATGTTCTGTTCTATGTTTAAAATCCGTATCATGTCACTACGTCCATTCCTGATAATAATAGAATTCTCTTTTTTCTTGGTCAATATGATTAGAAGCTTATCAACTTCAATAATTTTCTTACATAGTTAGCTTTTGTTTATCTGCTATTTTTCTATTTTCTATTTCATTTATTTCTGCTCTCATCTGTATTATTCCTTTCTTCTGATTAATTTGTATTGAATTTTTTCCCGTTTTCCTAGTTTCTTAGTTAGTTTTCTAGTTTCTTCTTTTTTTCTAGTAGCTTCAAGGGGAGGCAGAAGTCATTGAGTTGAGACTTTTAAAAATTTCTAATATAGGCCTTTCGTGCTACAAAATTATCCTGTATACTGCCTTATAACATCTGAAAAATTTCTAATTTCCCTTTGATTTCTTTTTTGACTCGTGAGTTACTAGATGTGTGTTATCTAGTTTCCACTATTTAGGAATTTTCTAGATAATTTTATTTTATTTAGTGCTAATTTAATTTTATTGGGAAAGAATACTTTCAATAACTTGAAATTTTAAGAATAGGTTGAAACATTATTTATGATCCAGAATATGGCCTGTCTTGATATGTAATTCATGTGCAATTGAAAATAATGTATATTATGCTGTTGTTTGGTATTCTGTAAGTGTAAAATTATATCAAGTTGGTTGACAGTGTTGTTCAAGTCATATCCTTCCTGGTATTGTATCAAATTGTTCTATTATTATTAAGAGATGGAAATTTAACTCTAGCTATAATTGTGACTATACTTATTTATCTCAGGATCACTTCTTCTGTGCCTAAATCTCATTTTCTGAAGAAAGTTATTTCTTATCTTCTGCTTACTCTTTTTTTTTGGTTGCTGCATACATTGAGTGTCTCTTACTTCATTTTGACCTGAAGTGGAAATCTTTGTTTATTGCTTTGAAGAGTTGAAAGAAAAAGAGTATGGAATAAATATTGACTTAGTCATACAATTATCTTTCACACTCATAGGCAATGTCAATGCCATCATACATTCTGTCTGATTATATTCTTCCTAAGCATATTTCCCTCCAAAATAATAACCACTGTTGACAGTGATAGTCAATGGAGCCATGGTTTTCAACAATACTTGAAGACTCACTTTAATGAAGAGAAATAGATGATGAACTAACAAACATTTAAAGGCAATTTACTTATTTTGATGGTGAAAATTATTTAGTACGTAGCTGTAATACCATATTTGCTTTTTTCCAGATGACATTTGAATGTATTTCATATAATGCAGTGGCATCAAACTAATGAAAGAAGTGTCATTTCAACAAATTGTCATGAAATCTCCACCTTCAAACTCCTTTGTTCCAGGCCAGACATGGTAGCTCACACGTGTAATCCCAGAACTTTGGGAGGGCAAGGTGGGAGGATTGCTTGAGTCCAGGAATTCGAGACCAGTCAGGGTCGCATAGCAAGCTGTCATCTCTACAAAACATTAAGAAATTAGCCAGGCAAGGCAGTGCGTACCTGTAGTTCCAGCTACTTGGGAGGCTAAGGTAGAAGGCTAGCTTCAACTGCAGAGGTTGAGTCTGTGGTGAGCTGTGACAACTCCAGCCTGGGCAACAGAGCAAGACTCTGACTTGAAAAAAAATTGTTTATCAAAACCAAAAGTAAGCCCTGAATAGTTTGCAGGCTCAGTTGTGACAACTCCCTAGGGAATCTACCCTGAACATTTTATTTTTAGCGATTTTTTCCAAGGTACAGACTCTGGAACTTTTTTTTTTTTTTGAGTTGGAATCTCACTCCGTCACCCAGGCTGGAGTGCAGTGGCACACTCACGGCCACCCCAGCGTCATCCTGCTGGGCTCCAGCGATCCTTCTGCCTCAGCCTTACGAGTAGCGGGAACTATAGGTGCGCACTACCACGCCTGGATAGTTTTTGATTTATTGTAGAGATGAGGTCTCGCCAAGTTGCCCGGGCGGGTCTCGAACCTGTGGGCTCAGGCAATGCACTCGTCTCGGCCTCCAAAGTGCTGGGATGACAGGCTGAGCCCGGCCTCGAAACTTCTTAGAACATCCCCAGCCTGCTCCCTTTTTCCTGACCTTGGATTCTGTCTCTTCTGAACCGGGACACACTGACACTTTAGGCAGAATGACCTATGAAATCAAATGTAATTTTCTGTGAAGAGATTACATAAACATGCATTTCTAAGTGCAGAAGGATGTTATCAAGGCACTGAGGAAAGCCCGTTCATTTGCCATTTCTTCTGTGCCCTACTTGTATTCATGGGCACAGGACATAGAATAACGAACTCTCAAGGACGCTGAATATAGCATAAAAGAGATACACTCGTGTAGATCTCAGCCGTGAAAGCTTATGTGACACATTCGTAGGTATATCCCCAATTTACACTTAATAGTTGTAATATAAAGTTGTTTTTTTAAACAAATCTATGTACTAGATGTGTTTTATGCTTGACTGAAACAGTTTTCTCTGGGAAAGCTGAACACTTAAGATCCTTTAATCCCTTCCTGACGTCCTAACCGTGAAGTTGTGCTAGTTCCACAATGACTGAGTTTTTAAGTTTTTCTAAAACTCATAAGTATTTTATCTGAAAGAAAAATGCGAGAGAGGGTTGTATCCTGATCCCTCTTTGCTGGGAAGCCCTAAACTCACCCCAGCTGTAATTATTTCTTCTGCATCTTAATTCTTCACCGTATGTTCTGTCTTCATGAATGTGTGCGTGTTTTGCCCTCTTATTCTGATACTGCATGATCCCTAAAGAGAGCATTTTCTTTTTGATTTACTTCTGAAACCTCAAGGTGCTAGCGCAGCAAAAGTATATCGTGCACATTTGTTTATATGTATTATCAGATAGATTAAAGGTAGGTGCATGTGGTGGGTGGCTTCTAGTGTTCACATATGCAAAGCAACTCTTATCCAGAAGCTTGGTCAAGAGTAGGGAAAATCTGTTAACAAGCTAATCAGGAGACTCAGAAGACAAAATTTATTATACAAAAGTATTTGCCAGTTAAGTGGACATAAACATGACCTAACAATGTGAGCGATAGGAGATTTGTTTTATGAAAATCAGGCCCTTGCAGACAGATGTGTACCCATTTTGCAATTTCTCCAACTATTTCTCTTTCCTTCTTTCTTCTATTCCTCGTCCGTTCATCCCTCCCTCCATTCCTCCTCCCATCCCTCCATTTATCCAATAAATACTTTGTAAAGTGTGTACACATTGACTGGAGCCACCATAGGCAATGTAGCACAAATATTCCTTCCCTCTTAGAGTTTATATTCTACCCGGGGTGTGAGGTAGGAATTCAGGGATATTTAGCATTTGCTGAAGCAAAAAGTTCATCAGAGGTGAGGTTTCCGAGGTAATGGGGATTGAGGAGAACAAGTCTGCCTGGCCAAACACATGACTGGACTCACCCCAAAGCAGTAGCAGGGGAGTTCTTGCCAAGAGTATCCCAAACCGCCTGGAGATGGGGCCAGCCAGGATTCCAAAAGAAGCAGCACTAAATGCCAGGGTGATCAGCCCAAAGCATTTACTAGGGCAGCTGACATTCAGAGGGTTTCTTACCGTCAGTCTGGTGGAGACAGCAAGAAAGGTGAGGTGTACCTGGCCACGTCTGTATGGCGGATGTCAGGTGGTGAGGTGGTAGGAAAGTTTCACGAAGGCGGCTCACGTGTTTAGCTACCTGTTTGGTCGTTTGGTGTTTGGGGGAATCGCCTAAACAGCTTTGCCAGTACCTGGTCGCGTTCAAGGCCGTGGCCTGGGCTCAAGTCTACAGGGAGAGCACGCAGCCGGCCAGGTCACAGAGTGGTCAAAGTGCTCTGAGTTTTCTCCCTCAGGAGAAAGGGAAAACGGGGGACCTGACCCGGGGCTATCTGTCCACCGTCGTTAAGACAGCGGATTCAACTCTGAGATGGGAAGCACGGAGGGTTTGGACAGAGGAGTGGCAGTGTCTGCCATGCTTACTGGCAGGGTCATTCTGAAAGCTGTATTAAGCAGAGGATCTGGGGTGAAACAGCCAAAGCAGGGTTCCTGATTCAGTCAGCCGTTGCTGAAGTCCAGGCAAGCGGCAGTGGTGAACTGGCACAGGGTCTTAGCAGGGCAGGTAGTGACAGGTGGTTATATTCCGAAAACATCTGGAAGGCAGAGGTAACAGAGTTTTCTGATCAATTGAATGTAGAGTGTGAGGGCAAAGCGCCTGAAGGAGGACTCCTAGCTACTTCTTCGGAGCAACTTTGAGTGGCACAGAAATGTCGTTAACTGAGAGAATAGTCAGTACTCTCTGTTTCTGTTCCTTTTCATTCATTCGCTTAGACCTGGCAATTTGGATTCTACCCTAAACACTCAGATATATTAGACCTCTAAATATCTTGCTACTTGCCTACTCCGCAACACTGTAACACGCTGACCTGTTCATCTGTTCAGAAACACCTTCTTCCCTTAACTTCAAGATCACTGTTTTTATCCTTGTTGGGCCCCAAATCGTTTTCTCAGTATTTCTTTCTTACTCTACATTTGTGGTCCCACCTCCACTGCCTTTGGTATACAGGAAGCAATTGACAAAGTGGTATGCCTATTAAAAAATAAAGATGTTATAACCTGCATATTAATTGGATGTGGTCTACTTTATTTTGCTCTAGAATGTACGTTGGTATTTGCATGATTAAGTATGTACCAGTAAATATAGCATATGTTGGTCAAGTGACAAAATTGTATATTAATGAAAAAATATAAACATGACTTCAGAAATGCTTAGCTTTATTCAAGAAATTTAGCAATCGTCCTTAAAATTATTGAACATTCTTGTATTAGTAAGAGTTCTCTAGAGAAACAGAACCAATAGCAGATATATAAGATATATATACACATATATATATATATATATATATATATATATATATAGTCTTCACAGTCAGCTGTGTCTGTGAGCTGAAAACCTAGGAAAGCCAGTGTAGTTCAGTCTTAGTCCGAGACCTCAAGGACAGGAAAAGTGATGGTGTATGTTCTAACACAAATCCAAAAGCCAGAAGACCAGGAGCACTAATGGTGCAAGTCCCAGTCTGAGGACAGGTGGCCCAGGCCTCAGCTCATCCGGTCAGGAAGAGACAGCCGCTTCTCCCCTCTTCCACGTTTTTGTTCCATCTAGGCCGTCAACATATTGGATGATGCCCACCCCCTAAGGAAGGAAATCTGCTTTGCTGGGTGTCTCAGTTTGAAGGCTCATATCATTGGGAAACACCCTCCCAGACATACCCAGAAATGATGTTTATCCATATTTCTGTGCACCCCTTGACCCAGTGAAGTTAACACATGAAATTAACTATTATCATACTGAAATTAGAAAAAATTAATAGAATATGCTTATATATTCTATTAATATATGTATATATTTTATTATATTCTATATATTCTATTATATTCTTTGTCAATCGATTTTATTTAAAATAGAATTATGTAAATAGAATATGTGCATGGATTCTATTGTATTCTATATATTCTATTGTATTTTTTGTCAAATGATTTTATTTAAACATATATGGAATTTCCAAACCTAACTGGTCACTTTTATGTGACAACCATTTGTATTCATAACTCTGAAAATCTTGTTTCACACAACTTATGGATGTTGTCTATTATGTTTCAGTTTCAAATTATCTCTGTTATCTATGTCTACTCTGTGGCATCTCTGTTTATTATACTTCACACTCGAGGGACATCAATTCATTTTTCAGATGTACAAGTTTCATGATTTATTGTTGCACTTTAATACTTTCCGTCTTGCTTACCCAAATGTTCCACACCTGCTCATTTGTGACTATGTGTTACCCTTAAAGGGATTTAACACCATAGTAAACCCTTAATGTGATGCATTAGCATGATCCAATGTGATTATATTATATAATGCAATCTCAGTTTTTTATGTTTTTACACTCCTTGAGCTTTTAACAACCTATATCCTCTAGCAAATGAGAAATATTTCATGCTTTACTTACTCTGGTCATCAAAGAAGATACGATTTTTATCCAGATAATCTTAAGGTCAGGTTAAATAGTTCTTTAAGGTTTTGCTAAGAGTGTATCAGATCGCTACTTTTTTTAGGGAATTAGCTGTCATTGTTGTACTCATTTGACTGATATAAATATGCGTTACCAAATCATTTGTTTTCTTTCTATAATATGATTCTAACATATGAATGTTTATTAGTTATTTTTGGTTGCTTTTTTGTTTCTTCTACAACCAGTTAGAAATAATATTTTTTCTGGCCTTCCCTTTTGGACTTTAAAAAAGATGATATAAGTTTGTGAAAAAAATAGTATGAAGATAGTTTCTTTCCCTTTTAGAATTAGAAACATTGTGAGTCGATTATTCCCTGATTACGGCGAACTATGTGTCTTCCAGAGCCCGTTGCAACAAAGACAGTCAGCGACTGCTTGTTGATCTATTTATTTTTATAAATGAGGCACATGTGTTCAGTGTACCAGGCTTTATCGAGATTACTTAACAAATTAGTTTTTTATATCACCGTTGGAAGCTTCTGATTTTTGGAGCTTCATCAAGCAAAACCTTTTTTTGAAATTTTGTAGAGGTGATAACCAATATTATGTAACAAATTGCAATTTTCACAAATTTAGGTGCTTCTTCTTATGTTACAGCTATCAATAGTCACAAAGATGGTGTTATTACCTGTTGGGGGCCAAGTCTCCTAGTCATGCCTACGCATCTTGTGACAGCTTTCTTCTCTATCGTTTCAGGGATGCTTCTAAGGCAAACAGCCTTGGAGGAGAGAGTATGTCCCTCCTGGACAATGGCAGATATATGTGCTGACCAATGTAATCAAGATAAGATCTCTTTCTGGGGCAAATGTTGGCCAGTCATTCTGAAGGAACTTTTATAAAATTGGGTATTTTCTAAAATCAGGAACCCTCGACTATTATACAAGCTCATGGTGAAGCATCCAGCTGACCCTGATGGCTTCACTCCTATGGATTTTGGAAGTCAAAGGGGAATATGAGTCTGTGATGCTCAGGCAATGAGTAACAAAGTTCTTTGTCTCTGACCCAAGAAATTTGTGTCTACTGTCAGTTTTTATGAAAGTGTGACAGACTGACATGATAGCTTTCAAGTAGAAGAAAACCTTTGACCCTTCAAATTCCTGACAATATCATCATTTTATAGAGGAAAGAGCTCAAGAAGGGTTAAAAACTAGCCTAAGGCTTTGGTAACCAAAGAGCTAGAACCTGAAGTCCGGTTTAGATTTATGTCATAACATGGTGCTGCTTCGAGGGAGTGCCCTTTCAGCCCAAAATATTCATTATCACCTCCTAGGAAGGAAGTGAAGCTACACCTAGGACACTTGGTGATGGTGCACGTTTCAGTAGTGAAGACTCCATCAGGCTTAAAAAAAGAATATCTATTCATCAAGACTCAGCTTCATCTTCAATAGAGCAAACTAGAAGAAAACTTACAAAAATATTGTATTTGTTGCTCCAGATTTTTGTACTTGTAGTTTTATAAATGTAGTTTAACACAAAACTGGAATTTGCAAAGGTCAGGGAATAGTATAGTGATAGTAATTTTTTTAGAAAACTCATTTCCAATACTGTCTTCTTCTCACAAAAATGTCTCTCTCTCTCCCTCTCCCTCCTCTGTCTCTCTCTCTCTCTCAATCTCTTACTAACACACACATTCACACACACACACACACACACACACACACACACACACACACACACACACATGTTCTCTGATGACTCCAAAGAGAATCACAGCACAGTACACAGTTTGTTAAGGATATAGCATTACCACATTTGTAAGCCAGAATTAATTTTTTGTTAGAAAAGTTGTCTCCAAGGGACACCAACTTGCAATAAAAATTTTGGATTGAGAGTTTGAACACTTGGACTCCAGTCTCACCTCTGTCATCAGCTGTATGTCCATTGTTAAATCTCTTTGTTGCTTCTTACTTTGTTCTGCTGGGAAAAATAATTAATTACTTTCAATAATTCAGAAGGGCCTGTCCAATTCTAAAATCTAAATTTTTTTTCTGTGTGAGAAATACAACTTTCAAAATATCTTTTTACAGTACTTCATCTTTGAATACAGTAAGCATTAGTTGCTGTATTTGGTCTATTGAATACACTCTCATTTGTTGCCTATATATTCATTGGTACTAATACTGTTTTCTTACCTCATAATAAAATATGATGAAACTTCCATTGAAACTTAGATTGAAATTTGGTGAAAATGTGATGTACAAATAATTTTTAGTAGTGGGTATATGTAATTCAATATCTAGGTTATGCACTGAACTTATTTTTTAATTTGGCCACATTTTATATTGCATTTTATAAGTTAGTACATATCTTGGATACTAGAGTAATGGATCACTTCTATTCATCCTTCGAGTCCCAATTTCCACTCAGTCTGATGGAGCATGAAAATTTATTATGAAAATTGTGTCATTCTGCTATTATTGCTATTTTAGGGATTGTGAATTAATTTTAATTTTTTTAATTAAAAAAGTAGTACCTGAAATAGATGTGCAATGTAGCCTTTGCTTTGAAATGCACGGTTGTTCAGAGTAGGATTGGAGACATTTATATTTCTTGCACAGCAATATTTCTACTTATTTTTGTTAGATAGATATAAAATTTGAATGAGGTGTGATCACAAGAGTTCCCGCAATACCATGTCTGCACTGTTTTGCATAACTTTGATGTTTTTCCGGATGTCATCCCTTATATCCTGAGTAAATGACTGTTTACTGAAAATGTTGTTGAATGACATGTAGTGATGATAAGATACTTCAGAACTAAGTTCTGACTTTTATATAAACCATGTAATTCCTATTATTAGTATATATTTTGGGTAAGGCAAAATAACTGCTCATTTAAAACTTAACTTACATGTTATCAAAGGATAAAATTATAGTTCCTTAACCATGTAGGACTTTATATTTCTAAATGAAATTATCTTACCAATGTTTTTATCAGTGAACAATGCTAGATCGAGATTAATTTGACATTAATCCTCATCCTTTTGTTAGTAATTCTTCTATAAAATATCTAACTCTACAAATTTAAAAATATCCAATTCCAGAAATGAGCTAACACCTATAATTTCTACCACTAGCATACATAAGACAGTTATTATTAACCTCACATAGTTCAGATGATAGAATTGGGTTTCTGGTCAACTTGTATTTTTATACAGGCACCTCAGTTTAACTTAAGTTCAATTAATCCCAAATCTAAGAGCAATTTGGTCTACTTTTCACTTACACTTGGCTGACGTTACTGGGTCCCAAGAGTCTTTCTTTGTCTGCAATACTATTCAAGGATTTGTTGCTGTTACTTGACTGTTTTCTTTTGTTGGTTTGTACGTGTTTTCTACTCCAACTTAAAGCCTTAGATTTTGCTTTGGGCTGGGGTTTTCATTTTTTGTTTTTTGGTTTGTTTTTTTTTCAGTTCATTTTAACTGTGCTCCAGGGGTTTTTGCAGAGTTCTCGGGGAGCAGTAAGGCCACGACAGGAGAAGAGAATTTGTCTTGAACCTGCATGGAAAGCACACTGTATTTCCTTAACTGTATGTTTATTTAGGACTGAGAAGGGTCATGGAGATTATGGGGGGAACAGAAACCTTGTTGATGACTTGGAAATACCCCCATTTTCTTATTTTCTTCCTGCTAATCATCAACAAACCTCAAGGCCAGAATTGGGCAAGCCAGTAGCTCCTGAGACTGAAGGAACAAACGTATTTTCCTCCCCTTTCCAATTCCTCAAACATTACATCTTGTGTCATATAACCTGAATAATTGATGAATTTCTCGTTTCAAAAAAAATGAGTTACACGTAGACATAAAAAGACTTTTATTTCTTATGGTGGCTACGGCAGCACGGGTGCTAACCCAGGCAAGAGCCAGCCCCTGGGCCAGTGGTCACACTTCTTCTGTAACTTCACGTATGCAGATAATACCAAATAAATCCATTTTCCCTTTTTGCTTTTGCAGGTGGTCAGTGCTCGGAGCCCCAAATCCAGACGTTATAGTCCAGACACTTTTGAATTCCATCTTATAATCAATTATATATCAGCATGTGTTGCATCATCCTCTTCACTAATTGTTTTTTCATATTTAAGGCTCACTTCGTAGGCTAAGAATGCAGGGCGGGGGGGTGGTTCTTTGAGTATCTCATGTCCTCCCCCAGAGCTTTCTTCTGCCTAAGACCTGTGAGAAGCTCTTCGTGTTTCCTAGATTTTCCCTTTCTTCATTCATTTTTGGAATCTTATTGTCTAGCGCTCAATTCTTCATCCTTGCCCAAAACACTTGCCATTGTCTCCATCCGAATGCGCACCTGGAGTTAAAATGGATCATCGTTGTGATCCAAGAACATGTTTACAGCGCTTGATACTGGGTGGCATTAAGCAGAAGATATTTCTCAGCATGCTCACTGGCTTCTAGAGGGATTTTTGTCTTTCTGCTTACGGAATGTACCTACATGAATTATACTGATGTAAGCTCGGGGTTATCTGCCATACGTTTAAATCGAGCTGGCATGATTTTATTCATGAATCATTTTTGTTGACATTGGCCAAAATTGGCTTTTAGACCTATCGCTATAGCTAAAGAGGCATGAACACGAACAAGTAAGCAATTAAAACCGAAGATCTTAGAACCTATTCCTCCAAATAAGGACTTCCTTGTCAACTTAAGAAACTTTGCATGGTTGCATGGGGAATGAAGAGTTCTCCCAAAATAAAATTTCTGACACGAAGCTTATTTAATAACATGTACACAACCACCCACAAATCTCCCAAAAGGGTATTCCAGGAGTGTTATATGTTCTCAATGTCTTGCATTATATAGATGTATTCACAGTACGTCTGGAGCTTCCATGTTTCCACTGTGGAATATAGAGTTGTTTTATTTTGTATTTTGAAGAGAATGTGTTCCAGTGTGATCACAGTTAACTCGGCTGCTAGACCCCACTGCTTTCTGTTAGGGTATTACAGAGTTGCAGAGAAGAGCTACACTAGAGTGACCTCCATATTAGTCACTTTCTGATATTTAATTTATTTGAAAATGGTAATGTCCTCTACAAATCGCTACCATGGCAGTGGACCTCTCCGCCTCGCATATTTGCACTCCATTTTATGCCACGCTGGTATTTTCTGTAGGTTAAAAAGCTCGATGCACAAGCCCTAAGAACTACTGTTGAAGCTTATATTTAGATGATATGTATATAATACATATGATTCATATGCTATGCATATATACACATGCATTATATATACCTATATATGCACATTATATGTGTGTGGCTGTTTATCTATCTATCTGTCTTCATAGATGGACCAAGTCACAAATCTGTGTATGTTTGTGTGAGTGAAAAAGCATAAAGTTACTAAGTGGATTGCTAACGAGGAAGCTGTGTCTTTGTGCATGTTCCCGCAAAGGCTGTTTCTTGACACATGGGGTCCTGGGGATAGTTAACGCGACATGAAGCTTCCTGTCTATTCACTGCTCTGGGATTTCCCATTTGCCAGCACAACAAGTGCATTGTATTATAAATGAGAACAGCTTGTTGAGAGCTGTGCTGTAATGTTTTCTGGAAATAGATGAAGACAACATGTTCTGAAATATCTGTGGCGAAATCCGGTTAGGAACTTATTGAGTACGGGAGTTTTGATGTTTTTATTTGAGCAAGCATATGAAATATATTTGTGCAGTGATATTATTGATAAGTGCAAATTCTTCCTAAATAAGTAATTATGCATGTTTTGAAGTAAACCTCTTTTTAGGGAAACAATTGGTATTCAGTTTGGCATCTGGGTAAACGGTATTTACATAACAATGCTATAAAGTTATGTGCACAGAAACCTCACAAGCCCTCTGCTTTGCTCCAAAAAAGGAGCCAAAGCAGTAATTCTTTAATTGTCACGAATCAATTGGTAAACTATCCTAAGTTCTATTCATCTGTCCTGATGGATTTTGAACAAATTTCTAGAAAATTAACTTTTTTTTTTTGCAAAAACAAGTGGGAGGGTAAAATAATCTGTCCGACTTCGTCTGCCAACATAGTTTGCTCTTTGTACCTTTTCGCTTTTCCTTATATCTCAGTCCGGAGGCTTGTACCCTTGGGGAGATATTGACAAACATCTTTAGGGAAAAATCAGCGGTAGCTTCATTTTCTGTCTTCTCATAGATTAAAAAAACCACATAAGTTTTGCTATGATGCATTTATTATGGTTTTAGTATATAGCCAGCATAGAAGCTTGGATATGCTGTCGAATATTTATATACTTGTTGTGTTATCTTCTTGAAAATACGGAGTCAGAGTTCTACGCGATTAATTTTTAAAATTTTCAGCAACTTTAAAAAGCAGTGCAATGAAGCTTCAGGTACTTGATTGGTGACACAATGTTGACTTTGATTTTGGGGGGAGCATGTGAGAGGTCAGGGTTGTTTGCAAATGTCAATATAATACATGTGTCACAATACAATAGTCAATTTGGGGGTAAGATAGTTTATATGAAAGGTGCACAAAATAAATGTAAGAAAGAGTAACTGCAGCGTGAAAGAAAAAGTACCTCTATGCACCCCAAAATTCAAAGTTTAATTACAGCCTTGGTAAACACAGAAGTGCAAAAATGTATTCTAACATTCCCCAGTGAATTATGTTTTATCTAGTGTTGGCATCCTCATTACGATCACTTTTTAAAACAGAATTTTACATGACAACAGATAAGTGAATTATAAAAATATTTTAAATCCTACAACTTCAGAATGATCTATTGTTCACTGTAAATTACAAAGTGTGAGGAAAAAAATAAATGAATTTATAATAGACCTTAATTTCATCTCTTAAAAAATAGGGTCTGTTAAATGAGTATTTTAAGATGTATGTTAAATTATGCACAGATATATAAAATATTAATAGGATATTTGTATTGGGTGGCTAATTTCATCCTTAATTGCTGAGCTTATTTACAGAACACACGGTTCAATTCCAGTTTTTTTCCAGCTATATTCTTCAATAATTGATACATTTTTCTGAAAGATTCTACTTCACCAGCCAATCATTCTTTCTATCATGAGATATTTTGCATGTTGACCTTTCTCTTTTTGCAGTGCAGTCAGATACTTTTTGCATGCAAAGGACACATGTTTTAACCCTCCACCTCTTTTATGCTTTTGCCATTGTGTATTTGTGAATAATATTTTCAAAGTCTCTCATTTCCCAGAGGTTCGCTGACCCAGACTCTGGGTGTTTGTCATCAATACTCCTCAGGAAGTTGGTTAACTATGAGATAACCTAAAGGCTTATTTGATTAAAATTTTGTAAAACCCAAAAGGTCTGGCCTTGCCAGTTTATGACCCAAGATTTCATATTCACTTGAGTCATTCATCTTAGTTAATCATTCATACACAATGTCTTTTAAACTCACTGTAAGACTCAGTTAAATGAAACTGTCTCCCTCCTGCATAACCAGACATTTCAGAACAAGGGGTGTTACTACGTTTCATTTGTCTGCAATTTCATTATGAAAGTCCTCTTCGAAGATGTTACAGAATCTTTCTAATCCCAACCCTGGTGCTAATGACATTCTGGGCTAGATGATTCTTTGTTTTAGGGGCTGTTCTGGGCATCTTGGGACATGTCTTGCATCCACTACATGCCAGAAACAAGCCCCTGCCAGCTGTGGCAACCACAAATCTCTTGGGACATGGCCACATGCCCCCCGGGGGAGTTGAGGAGGGTTGACTGTCCCCAGTTGAGTACCAGTGAGGGAGTCTGATCTTCATGACAGCATACATGCTACCTTTTGCTGTATTTTTCCCCAAATGATAGTCCAGGCAGTGTCTTGTGTCATACAAGTAACATGGTTTGCCTCTTTTTCAGGATGATACCTTCCCTTGCTTCATTATTTTTACTTTTTTTAGTACTAGAGCCTTCAGGTCTTATAGTCTTCCATATATGTTACATTTTAAGAGGATATCTTCATCTCTTTGTAAAGAACAATCTTAGAAGATATTCATAAATTTAAATCTCAATACATTTTCTAATAAATCTTTGTCTATTCAGATAACAAATTTGGACCATCTTATTCTTAAGGGAACAAGAAATAATGATAATTATAGGTAAAATATACACTTTAATATTTGTAATATAACACAACGCAATACATTTATAATTTCTCATTTCAAATTGCCTAGTTACTTACTAAAAGCATTAAATTTACTTGGTTTTTACTTGATGTTTACCTTTCCCATGTGATCTGCATTCATCGCACTGTGAAGTTATCGTGTGCAATGTCGTTGTCTTCGTTGACATGGAAACTTACACTCATGGTCTTTCTCCACGTCAAACTCCCGTTTGTTCAAGTCCCAGTTGCTACTCAGTTTGATGGAGGATTTCACCGTTCATCGTAGGGCGAGGGATGTATCTATCTCTTTCCACTACGATCCCAGTCCCTCTGTCGTTGCATTGGTCATGTCGCACTGGAGTTTGTTGCTTGCTGTCACGTAACGGTTACAGAACGTACTCCAGAAGGAAGCAAATCTTTGTCCATGTATTATTTCCTAGCACTGCACATTGCCTTGGACATGAAGAATAGTTGATAGGATTAATGCATTAAGTTATTAATGCATTTGATATGTTCTACTTTCTCCAATTACCTTATCTAATAACTTTTTCACACCAAGGATGCAGTTCTTGGGGAATATGTTAAAGAAATGGTTGCTGCAATATAATAATAGGTTGAGGCCAGAACTAGTGACTCACGTCTGTAATTCCAGTACTTTGGGAGGTGGACGCAAGAGACCTGCCTGAGCCCAGGGGTTCGAGACCAGCCTGGGCAATGTGGCTAGACCTTGTTTCTGCAATAAATCAAAAAATAAGCCAGGCATGGTAGCACACATCTGTAGTTCCAGCTACTTGGAAGGTTGAAGAGGAAGGATTGTCTGAGCTCAACAGGGAGAGCCTGCAGTAGCCGTGATTGTGCCACCGCACTCCAGACTGGATGACAGAGTGAGACCTCAACTCAATAAAAGAAAAAAATGATCTGCTGTTTTTCAGATTCATCTTATGTAGACCATATACTACTCAATCAGAAACAAACAAAAAAAAAGCAGTGTGTTCTAGTGGAAAGATCACTAATTCTTAAACTTGCTGTTCAACTTGCTCACCGTGTGACATTAGAAAAGCTCTTAACTTCTCTGATCATCAATTATTAGCATGTGAATTCATATATTAATGCTTACTTTTCAACTGAGGATTAAATATCGTCAATGCCAGGCTTAGTAGTCATGTAAAAAATGTTACTAATTTTCATATTCAAAGTATGACGCATCGTGAACAGAATACTTAGAATAATGCAAAATAACACTTAATTTTCTTTTTGACTTAAAACCTGGTTGAAAATCTAGCTAGATTAGATAGTATGAAAATCAGTCACAGCTAGGATATAATATTGGCATTAAAACTTTTCCTAACATGCAGAAAAATTCAAGATCCTTTCTGCATTTTATGTGGAATTGAATGTTAAGTAATTTCCTTAAGAAATAAAATGTTAATTTGTCACAGCTGCGTTAATTTAAAAGGTGGTTGAAAATAACTCCCCAAATAGAAATATAGAAAATATACGTCATGAGTTATTTATAGAAACTGTAAGTAAATATAAATACACATATATACATATATGCACATACATATATACATTCCAGGCGGAGTTCGGCTGGATTACCAGAAGCCTGGACAGCCCTCTTACACAGAAAGGGCTTTAATCTCGGCACCTGCGCGCTCAGCATCCTGGCGGGCCTCTGGCGCACGCAGGCCCTGGGGCAGACTGCAGAACCGAGGGACCTCGGGCCTTAGCAGAGAACGCAGGGTTCGGCCTCGCTGCCCGCCCCCAAGGCCAGGCCACCGGAGCCCCGCTAGAATCCCGGCCGCTGAGCCAGAAGCCACCCCCTGGATCCGCAGGACCGAATGAGTGCAGCCGGTGGCCACCCTTCCTCCCCTAACCCCCTTCCTCACTCTGACCGGCTGCACCAGTCACTGCTGGGATCCCAGCTGCAAGGAATACGGGGTTTCTCAAAACTCTTCGTCTCGGTGAGAGCATGTGATACGCAGCTCTTTGTTTCTGCAATAGATCACTGACTATGATAGACTGCTAAATCCTTCCAAGTTGCTGCCAAGTCCGTTTGATTCTGGCCTCCTTTATGGCTGCGTAACATTCCATCCTATGTACCTCATTAAAAAAAAATCCATTTCAGTTTTGATGGGCTGCACGATTGGTTCCGTGTTTCTGCTGTTGTGAATAGTGCAGTAAACATGCGTGCGCAGGCTTCTTTTTGACAGACCGATTTGAGTTTCTCCGGGTTTACCCCTTCTCTAAAAAACGGAAATCAAAACCACCTCTTCATCCGTGCAGCACGGAGGTGGGAGAACGACGGGGGACACGGCTCTCTGGGATCCGGTGTGGGTTGTCAGTGGCAGGTCGGCGTGGCCCCGCGTGGTGCCCCAGGGCCAGGGGCTCACGAGGTCACCGGGGAGGGCTGGAAGACGCAGCCGTGTCTCCGGGCCCAGCCCCGCGCCCCGCTGGGCGCCAGCCCCGCGTCGGAGAGATGCGGAGCGCGTCCTGGGCACCTGCTGCCCGAGCCCGAGCCCGGGCTGCCCCGCGCTGGGAGGCAGGGGAGAGCCCCGCGCGGAGCCCTCGCCTGCGTCCTAGCCCAGCTGCGCGGGGCCCTCTCGGAGGGGAGCGGTGGGGCGCTGGAGCCCGAGACAGGACTTCCCGCCACGCTTGTCACCAGGTCCCTTAAACAGCGCTTGGCTGCAGTTCCTCGAGCAGGTGGCGCTTGAGAACCAAAAATACCTTGAGGCAAGTGAGCATCCCTCTGCTGGCAGTCTGGCCTAAATACGGATGCCGGGCGCAGGTGGCCTCCCCCAGACGCAGTCTGCCTGCGCAGCCAAGGCAGGGATTTCTTTTCCGACGGGGGTGACTGTCGGGCTCGGAGGGATTGGGCGCACGGCCGCCCCCGGGGCTCAGCCGTGAGGGGGTCACTGTGTGAGTGGACGGGTCCCCGCCCCACGCCGTCGCCGTCCGGGAACCCTCGGATGTGCCCGAGGGAACAGGGTTAGGAACCTCCTCCTGGTGTTTCCTTCATGCCTAGAACGCGGGCAGATTTCAGAAGGGATGAGCATCCGTGTTGCGAGTTCTGGTTGCCAGACGCGGATGATGCGCCCGAGAGGATCCAGTGTGGCCCCTGAACCGGCGGCCGCCGGGGTCCGGGAGGGCGCGAGGCAGCCGTGCACACGCGCCCCTCGTCCACGTCCACGTGCCAGCTTAGTCCGACAAGCTGGGAAAGCCACCCAAGACGTGTTCTGCGGACGTGCAGTCAAGCTGTGAGAAGGGTGGGCCTTCGTGGCCCCACGGTGCTTTGAGAGGGATTAGTAAAGCTCATCAGTTAGAGGCGCCGATAAGACCATGGGGGAAGAAGGAGGTTCACTCGGGGGGCCTGCAGGGCCATTGCTTCCTCTGACCCAAAGAACACAGGAAGCTGCTGCGGCCTTCTCAGAGCTTTCAGACCAGCGACCATAAGCTCGGATGAAATGCATTCCCAGAGATAAGAAGCCTACCTATAGGCGAACTGTTTTAATGTCACTTAACGAAACATTTCAGTTAATACTCTTGTCATCGAAATCGGCAAAAATGTCGGATTAAAAATTCCTACACATGTGAATATCAGAGGACATTTTAGGGTTAGCAAAGTGTTTCTAAAGAAACAGGGAAAATAAGGAGCACATACACACTCTCGCAGACTATTTCGTTGGAAGATTCTGATACTAATCTCTATATAAATTCAATGGCTGTTTATTTTTTAAGTTATTACCTAAAAGCCAGCAAAAATAGTGGACATAAAGCAAACAAGTTAAAACAACTTTGTGAGGAAGGGCAGGATGGACATCATGCTGGATTTTTTTATTTTCCTGAAGTAGGGATTAAATTGACTGGAATTAACTTAAAATCACTTTTGACTATTTTTGCTCAACAAATATCTGTGCATTATTTTCTATATGTACAATGATGTGCTAATGATTATCTAGTGAAATCATTAGGAGTATGTATGACTTTAAGGAAATCTGAATTTCCAAATCTAAGGTTGTGAATTGGGTGTTATTGTTCACAATTCAAAGGGATCTATGCTTCCTTCGCAAAGCAATTCCCTTAAAATGCCAGCTCTAATGCATTCGCTGCTCCACAGATCATAGGCACTTTTCAGAGATTTGATGGATAGATACATTTTTACTTAAAGTTTATGGCTTTACTTTTTTTCTAAGTATCTTTTAATGTGCACCGAGTTTAAAAAAATCAAAAAGTACAGAATGCTGTTATATAAAGAGCCTTACGCCATGACCCAGTTCCGTGCACTCCTCGGGATGGATCTTTGCTGCATCTCTTGAGAATGAAAATTTCTGTTATCCTTCTACTGAACCTCCAAACTGACAATATTATATGGTCATACCGTCTGGGGGGTTTCCTTGCTGACATACTATCCTCCTGTTTTAAAGAGGCTGATAAACTTTGGCATCATTTTAAGGTGAGGCTACATGTAAAAATGCACCTGAGATTTAAATGCTGCCCAGAAAATCTCAAGTGAAGTGCTGTTACCAGTGGAGCCGGCATGGCTCGCCTGACTTCCTGGGCCTGCATCTGTGTTGTCAGAACTTGGCCACCCACCCACTGTCCTGATGGCAACACAGAGAAGCAGGAGGTAAGACTTACACCTCAGCATGTGTGCCCCAGGTGTGCACCTCCTTCTTTAGTGGATGCCCATCCTTGACCTTAGGTCGGTCCCTGCACTGTCACCCGGGTGCTGCCGGTGCATGGGAGGAGGCTCACTGCTCCGCCCCACCCTGGGAGGCCTGGAGAGCTCTCCAGCAGGTGTGGCAAGAATGCCGCCCTCCCCACATTCCCCACACACACATGGCAAGGGTCCCTCCAGTTCCAGCCCCGGGCGGTGATCCTCCTCTGTGAGGCTCAAGGTGATCACGTCTGTTCTTCCCAGAAGCCACTGCTGATGCTGGTTTTCCTGGCAAGCGTGATGTCCTTTGGCTGACTGGTGCTAGCGTCCCACTGGCCAACACACAAGACTGGAAGCCATGCGGTGTTCACAGTTGCCCGTGACCCTCCTTCCTGAGGCCATTCTCTGCCTGGCCCAGGCCTAGCACGGAGGCTCCCTCGGGAAGTTTCATGTGCCAAACTCCGAAACGAAGTTTCTGTCTCTTTTACAAAGCAAAAACAGCTTGCAGGTTTGGAGAGTCAGATTTTTTAAAATGCTACGGATCATCTCGTTTTGGTCTAAGAAGGGACTAATATAACCCTGCATCTTGTTACAGGAATCAGCTTTGTTCAAAAGCACAAACTTTTGATGAGTCCACTAACTTCTTTTTATTTTCAATAAGTTGCAAATTCGGTAAACTAAAGGCATAACTCCTACGTGAGCCGGTTGCTCCAAAAGAATACATGCTTTGTACTTGAGGGTGGAAAGAAATAGAATCAATTAGAATTAAGGATGCTCTCAAACCTGTCTTGGATTCTGTCTTCAAAAGCAAAAGAAGCAGGGTCTTTCAGAATGTGTTCCCACACCATCTGAAATATCACAAGGGAGTGAAAATCTTCTCTTAAAAGAAGACTCTATTTTTGCTATTGCAGTCACTACAAGTCTTGATTTTCACGTTCAGTTTATTAGACAGGTTCCCCAGAGAAACAGGGACAATGAGATGTGCAGGGGTGCATGTGTTTGGGTGTGTGTGTATATATTTATTTACCTCTCTCTTTCTCTCTCTCTTCCTTTCTCCCTTTCTGTCTCTCTCTGAAAGAGAGGGGGAGAAAAGCAGAGAGAGAATAGGAGAAAAATTCATTTTGAGGAATTGGTTCATGTTATTGTGGAAACTTGGCACGTTTCAATGACTGGAATTCTACTGGTAGAAATCCTCCTTGTTGGAGTCAGGGAGGTGAGAACAGTCTTTGTTCTGTCAAGCTCCTCAATCCATTGGAAGAGGCCCACCCATATTATGGAAGTAATCTGCTTGACTCAAAGTCTACTGATTGAAATATTAATCTCTACTAAAACATACCTTTAGAGAAACCAGAATAATTTCAACTAGATATCTAGGCACCGTGGCCCAGTTAAGCTGACACAGAAAATTAACCAGCGCGCTCTGTAATTCTGAAAACTTTCAAAGACCTATATGATACAGTTGCAGGTTGCTTTGTTTTGTGATTAGTCATTGAGAACAAAGCCTTACACAAATATTTGCACATAGAAAAGCCTAGAGGAAACGGTTCGGTGGACTCCACGGTGACAGTTGCACACAATGCAAGAGCAGCAGGGCCCTGATGGAGACCGCAGTCTGTGTGGTGCTGTCTCACACAAGAGTTAAAGGCTGTCTCAGCGTTGTGCTGGCTGGAACGACTGACGGCATTTGTGGAAAATGAAAGCCACTGACTGTGAGAGGACACATTCTAGGGAAAATCCGGGATTAAGGAGAGCAAGATCACAGCCCGAACCTGCTTAGAAGGAGTCACTTGAAACACCGCATGAGAGCAGGTCCAATTCCTCAGCCTCACCCGGCCCTCAGCTCTCTTTGCACTCTTTTCCTGTTTGCCGTCCATTTTCTTGATCCAGACACTGCATCTCTAAACACACACACTGATGCACGTACACCACGCCTCTAAACATATGTCCTGTTTCTAACCGTATCTAGACTTCTCAACACATTTGTATGTCTAAACATATCTCTTTTCCCTGTAAATACTTACTCTCACCCCTGTCCATCACTTCTCAAAGACAGCAACTATCACAACAACTCAGATGTGCAGCAAATATACTTTCCTTGCTTTCTCTATGATGATTATTTGATTTTCTTGCCTCTCCGTTCAGCTGGGTTGGCAATGAACCCAGTTTTTGTCCTGGCTTTCCCAAGCTTCAAAGTTGATTCACATCTTGAACTTCTCATTGGGTCGTTGCTCTACCTATTTGCTGGTAGTGATAATTTTGTCATCCCGGCTACCGTGAAACACCGGTTTCTAGTGGCTGTCAGTGCCTGCGTGAGGTCCAGTGTTCTTAAATGCAGGACTGAGTATGCAAGGCTGACTTCTCGGGTTGCTGAAGAATGAACACATTTGAATTCACAGCGCTAGTTAAGTGAAGGAGGTCAGAGATGTCTTGCCAAAAAGAAAGAAGGATTAAATAAATTGTGGGCTGGTGGGCAGGAAGATGGTATCGGAAAAAAGAATTTGAGGGGATGGAAAAACAAAAGCCACATTAGAAAAAAGTAAGGAAAAAGATGATATGGAGAAATCCAAAATTCCTCCCCAAAAACCTGTGTCAGAGGGGAACCGAGAGGATATGGAGCTGGTCCATGGCCCGTGGTGGGAGTGAGGGAGGATAGGATGATGGTTTTCAGTGGGGGCATCACTGAAGCCATGAAAAGTAATACGAGGACCAGATGCCTCACCCATGGCAACCAGAGGTGGTCCCAGAAGCTCAGACCTAAAATTTCACATCTCTTCCAATAAGCCATCTCTACCTGGAAGGCTTTCGCTGGCTTGTTTTCAAATGGGGAAGCATGGAAGCAGGGGAATGGGAGAGAAAAGCAGAGATCTCAAAAATGTAATCAGCAGCAAACTGAAAATGAGATTTTTTTTTCACACTTGGGATATGTCAGCTTGCCATTTCCTGCTCCTAGGAAGCTGGAATAGATTCATTCTCTTTGGTATCCTACAGGGCACTTTCTCATTATTATTTTTTTCTTTGCCTCTTCCTCCAATCTCAGGAAATTACTTTTTAGTCTGGAAAAAGTATCCCTTTTTAATGTTTGTGACCAAGAGTCATGTTTCTTTGAATTGATAGATTATTTAGAGTTGTCTACCTGCTTTTTCTGAGATGAAGAAACCTAACAATTTACTATTATAATATTAGCCAAGTCATACAAACAATGTATCAACTCAGAGTGAATTGAGATTAGAAAACTTGGGACTTTAGGAGAAAAAAATAGGCTATTAAAAATAAAATATGAAAACAATGAGAATATTATGGAAAAAGTGATGAATTATGGAAAAAAATTATATACATTTTAGTGAAAATATATTAAAGAAAGAACTCTGATGAAAAGTTTACATTTTCAGGTAAATACATAAAAGAAAAATTAGCCAAGGAGGTTAAAAAGCATCCACCTTAGAGCTGTCAATATCCTAAACATTAAGAAAAAAGTGAAGAATTAGGTCTATTTTGCTCATGCTCAAGGTGAAGAATGAAAATGGAGAAATGGAGTTGACTTCTCATGTTATGAATAGACCAAGGACTGTGAAATAAAGCAGAAACCAATCTTCAGTGTCCTTCAGCTATTTAGGCAGGCATGGCCTTTGTATTAACAGGTCTAAATCCCATTTTCTTGTCTGTAAAATAATCCCTCTTCATAGAATGACAGTGAGGATGTAATAACCATCACCTGGTGAAAACAGCCTCGTCCATGGATGGTGGCCAGGAGAGATCAGCTGCCTTCTTGCCGTGTATCATGTGTGCAAGAGCACAAGGATGTATGTCCACACACATTTCTGGCATAAATATCTCGGGAGATCGGGCAGTCACTTTAATCACTGTCTCCAGTTCCTCTCCGAGTGACCCCAGAAGCTCAGCTGCAAAGTCAGTAATTCTCTTACTCATAACAAGAAGGGGATTTTGTGGAACAAAAGGTTTCTGTGACTGCAAACCATGAGAACGTCTTTTGACTTCAGCATCACTCCTTTGTCATGAGTGTTTTTCAACTCTTGGTCACCTTTAAACTCTAATGTCTTTGTGGACCATGTTGTATCTTATTCATCTTTGAATATCATACTACGTCTAACACTGTGTCTAGTCATTATTAAAATTTAAGTGCATTGATTTAATAAATAGTACTTTATGCATGTTGGTATAATTATATTAATGGATCTTTTCTCTCATCATATTCAGTTCATATTCTGCTCTGCTTTGAGAAGAGAGAAAAGAAATGAAACCAAATGGCAAATTTCTCTAAAAACCTGGAATGAGATACTAAAATAAACCTAAAATTATGATTGTAGTAGCTAACCTCCTTTGTCTCTAGCTACACACTGGCATGGTGCTACCTGCTTTATCTGGGTCACCTAACTTAATCCTCACGAGTCGATGAGGTGGCCCTATTTTTACCTGCATGGTAGAGCGGGGAAAACTAGGAATAATCAACCTCCGTTCACTACAGCTCATGTTCAATATACACCAGCGCCTGAGAAGCTTTTATATTGATATGTTTGATTACTAAATGTGTGTAGCTATCTTTGCCTTCCACTCCATACGTTAAAAAATGAAAGCCAGAAAAACCAAGTAATGTATGCAGCAGGATAGAATAAGTAGTTCGTATGTTTTTTTTTTCAATTTATTTTCATAGTCCCAAGATAACACCTGTGTTTTTTGAATGACTGTATATTGATTATGAACATAGTTTTGTATTCATAAATAAATTATTGTAATCAATGTATCTATGGAAAATTACAAATCTTATATTTGCAATGTAAAATGATCGGGAAAAGTGAAAACTAGCTGAAAAGTTGTGAAAACGGGTGTACAGGGCTTTTTACATTTTGCAAGGATGTCTTATTTCTAAGTATGTTTATTCATAGGTTAAACAATACTTCTGAGTTTCTAAATTAAAGGAAGTCTTCTTTGAAGTAATTAAGAGTTGATAATGCAACTCTTTTGAAGAAGAAAGCTGTTTCTAGTTTATAGTTTTTTTTAATTGTGTATAAAATGAATTAAAAAATAATAATTCAACATCAAAAAGTGGCTAAGGCTGGAAAATCACTTTCTCCCACAGAGAGCAGTTAATTACCATGGTTACCACAAAACAAACAGTTAAGTAAATCTGAGATTCGTTCCTCTTCATCTCTTTAATATTTTGTTTTAACTTTAGGCCTAGTAATGCATCAAGTGCATTCACTGACATGACTACATATCAGTGATTAAAATAATTATTTCCAAGTGACACAGGCAGGCATGTAGCTAGAATCTTGAACACCACAGGAGACAAGGCTCTTGGGTGTTGCATTTATTTTTATACACCTGAATGTTTAACTTACTGGTGGAAATTATCAGTGTACAGTACTTTCTTTTTATCTCCACACTGAACTGAATGTTAATCTCCTGATATTTTGTTAATGAATGATCTCCCATGTCACCCAGCCAGGAATGGGCAAGTTCTAGAGGTTTTCATTCTTAACTCTTTGCTTTTGGTTAAGTCAGGATAAATGATGAAAATTGCATACTGTGGATCCTAGGTAATAGCATCAGTTCTTTCATCCCATTGACTATGTGCTTGATGGAACAGGGGTTTCTCAAGGGAAAGGAGTTTTCTAATTTAAGGATCTCTAACGATGTGGGAGGTCTTTTATATGTAGCCATAAGCCAATCCACATTTTCTCCATTGTCCAATTATTCTAATTTTTTTGTTGTAAAAACATGACAATAAACACATTCTTCTTCGCCAATGCGAATGTTGAATGGGTTATTTAAAGCCAGTTAGGAGCTGATTACTGAAGTCAGTGAGTTTTAATTTTCTCCTAGTGATCTTGATCTTAGGAAAGAATTAAAGACAATTCTCAAGTTTTTGCTTTCATACTAAGAACAGGTGAAATTTCTGAAGCAAGTGGAGAGATGAATAAAAAGTAATATATATTTATAGTTATGGAATATGAAAATGATCTACAGGAGAAACGATGATCATAATATCTGTCTCAAAAAGATGCCATAGAGTCAACGGAAAGTTAATAAGTTTCTGTGGCCACTTTTTAGGGGAAAATTTCATTAGCAATAGTCACCTCTATAGGTGTTAAAAGAAAAAGATTAGAGTATGAGTCCATGATACTTATCACATGTTTGGAATTAGATGAAGTATTTTTATTTCTGACTCTTACCTTTCTCTCTCTGAAACATTAATCTCAATCTCCCTAGGAATGAAACGGAGGACTCAGATTAAACAGAGTGAAATAACAGCAATGACTGCAAATGTTGGCTTTAACTTCTTGGGATTGTATTTTAATATTGAACACAATTTTTAAAATTTAATATCACCACTGCTCTTTGGTAAGCTTGTTATACTAGACTTGCTGTTATCATATTAAGGAATTTGACCAGATAACTATGTTATTAAATTATTTTACATGTTGTTAGTTGAAAATGTGTTTATGTGAGAATGAGATCAAGGTGATAGAATGTCACCTGTTTTCCAGGCATGATAACCTTGTGTGATAATATTGTTTACCTGGAAAGTTATTGACTCATGGCAGCCAGGAGAAGAAGACTTTAATGTTAGAATCCATTAAGCATAGTTATGTTTCAAATAGGAGGAAACAAAAGCCTATAAAAAAGGTTAGAAATTGCTTTTTACATATGACAACCATTGGATTAAAATTAATACACAACCCAGTGGAAGGTGTCATAGAAAAGAGCACCATATCATGAATTAGGAAGCTCAGCTCATTGCCCTAGTTCTGCCACCATTCAACTCAGGAGCTTCGAACATCTTCTGAATTCCTAAATGTTCCCTCATCAGAGAGTTGAGATATCTGATTCCTAAGGTCCATTCTAATCTCCCATAATTGTGCTTTTCTTAGCCAGTAACTCCATAAATATTCTTGAGTTCTTCAGAGCATTTTCCTTAAACTATCATCTATTTCTTCTTCTAAACAAGTCCTACAATGGCAATGACATGAGTACACTCTTTTTGTTAAAAACAATACACATAAATGAATTATATTGAGTTGCTCAGTCTCTAGTCTTACATTATAAACGACAAATGGCATACGATTTATCTCGTCCCAGAACGATTAATCACATGGCACATGTCTCATTTTTTCCAGTGGAGTGATGTGATGCTAAAGGCACTCAAAGGACCCTGGAGGAAACGTGGAAAATCGCAAGAGGGAAGGGTTCACTGCGGATGCCTCCGATGAACTTAGGAGAGAATCGAAACAGTTCATGATACTGAAATAGTCACTTAAATAAAGAACGAAGAGGGAGAAAATCTTCTTGTCACAAAATATCGGATCTTATGTATTTGTGAGTGCAGGAGGGAGATACGCAAGGTGACTTTGAAAAAGATTGCAACTACCCACTTCCTCTACTTACCCATTTAGATGTTCTAGACATTGTTGAGCTGTCAGTTTCATATGCGTTTCTGAGTCCCTTTCTAGCTCCTTAGCTCATCTCTGGATTTTGCAGCCCACCTCTAGCCCTCTCAGCCCAGCAACACATTTCTTATCCCATCTACAGTTTCCCCTAGCCCATCTTAGCTCCCTCAGCACAACTCTGGGCCTCTCAGCCTGTCTCTAGGCCCCTCTGCTCATCTCTGGCTTCTCAGCTGTCTCTAGCTCTCAGCCCATCCCTAAGCCCTGAGCGTGTCCCTAGCTCTCTCCGCCCATCTATGCATTTCTCATTGCACGTCTAGCTCTTTCAGTCCATCTCTCACTCAGCCTGTCTTTAGCTCTCAATAAATTTCATATATTTCAAAGCTTTGTTTTTTACTGAATACTGTACTCTTTAGAAATCCCCGCTGAACTTAGAAAAATTATTAGGCATACAGTGTAGTAGACTCAATTGCAATTTCCCAAAAGAGATAGACTGAGATCAATGGTCAGTCAGATGTATTTTGTCAGCTTTGAAGAAACATGGCATATGTAGAATAACATAGATGTATTGAGTGCACACATATATATTTGAAGAGTATCTTGATGTAATTATGTCTCTAAATAATCAAGCAAAATCGCTTTTGAGGCGAAAGACTAGTTTTAGAGATTCTGTGAATAAAAAACATTTTTTTTTAGTCCAAAGCACAATAGATATGACATCTTTTTGCCTAAAAAAAGGCTAAAATTAACTTTTCTTTGAAACAAGACTAAAAACCGAGCCAAAAGAAACATATCAAACTTAGGTTTAAGTAGGTAAAAGCATTTAGCATATTTTAAATTTTAATGTAAAAAGTTTCTGAAAAAATTTTTATGCATCTATCACACTTTTTCTAGCCTATTTTTTTCATGTTGTTCGATACCATTTTTTTTCCCAAAGTAAGTCCTTATATGCCAGTAGTTAGATAGGCTGCACAATATAAGTAGGACTTTAAAAGTTTCTAGAATAGATCATCCTATTTATACGTATGGTTTCACAAAGCTTCAGTGTGGTAATTTTACATAACGAAATTTATAATATTCTCAATATAAGTTCGTTTCCTCCCTGTGTTATCATTTCAATGTAGTCTTTCAATGAGTTGATTCATTATAACCTACTTTTAAGATGTGTGACTATGTCCCACCCTAATGATACTTCATTCAATCATTGTACACCTTAATAAGAAGAGAAATTTTCTTATCTAAGAATTGGTTTCACGAAGAAGCTATATAAATCAAGCTTAACCTTCTACAATTCTAATTTTCTTGGGTTGTTACCCACTAGGCGAATGTCTCTTACCTGATGCCATGACAGGAAACAAGAAATTGTCATAATTCTAAATCTGTATCTATAATTTAATGGCACTTTTTGCCTTTGAAGAGAGGGAAGACTAAAAACCCTAATAGTACTGCACTCACAATTGTGAATAAATCCAAAGATTATCCAAAATTTAGAGGTATTAAATGAGTCTCTAATCTACCATCGCTCTGGATCATTCAATTTTTCTTTGTTAAAAAGTTGTATGACCTCTTAGTCAAAATGCATTGCTGTCTTCCGTAATCAAATTTTAATTTTATTTTTCCATTCATGGCAATGGGATGAAATTTATACCTTGTCATTTTAGAGGCATGAGCCAATCTGTCTAGAAATTAAAACATTATTATTTAAGTCCATTTTTTCTCCTAGTCTTTTTATTTCATATTTGGGATGGAGAATTGATATCTGAAATTTAGTATGAGTAACTTAAGCTAACATAGTTAGCAATATCCACTGAACTTTTTCTTGTGTAATGAGGCATGCCTATGAACAAAGAACTTTGGGGAAGCAGATAGCAGAATTTTCATCTTGCATGTTCCTGGGTCACTGCTCACTCAAATTGAATTTGGGGGCTCCAGCGTAGCTCAGTTTTTCACTGTGCTACAGAACAAGGTAGCTGGAAAAGCAAACTGTGAAATTTCAAGTGCACCACTGAAGCCAAGCTCCCGTTCCTTGTGTCAAGTAACATTTTTTATATTATTTACAAGGATCGAGTGTTTTCTACTCTATGCTATGTTACTTTTCTTAAATGTTCTTTAGTTTTGACATGATTATTTTCTTATAGTTAAGTCTCAACGCCTCAGCTAGCACTTTATACTTTACCTCTCTTTATGTTTCCTTCAACCTAATGCAATAACTTTAGAAAAGTTGTGATCTAGCTTTTTTCTCCTGCTCAAAAAATCTAAGTTTAGATCCTACTTATTCTAGGGCAAGTCATATTTATCTTAGTTCTATCTAGTTTTTCACTGCCATCTGGCATCTCTTTTGAATCTGTGTTTTGTTTTCCATTAAATGTTTCCGACAATCTCCTACTCTTGGTATACTTAACACTGCCCTCTCTTCTCAGGTTTGAAAAGCAACTTTCTCTATGAAGGTAGTTAAAGACCCTGAATATGAACTTGACCAACGTTTCCCATTCTTGGCTATGAAACATCCACCTTCCTCTTCTCTCCTTCCTTTTCCTACTCATGCCTTTGATCCTCTTCTGCTACTAAGACTTGTGTGATTCTCTGCCTCTCTCCTTCCCTCCTTCTCTCCCTCCCTTTCTCTCCCCTCCCTCCATCTTTCTCTCCCCATGCTTACTACTGTTTTCAAGTTTTCCACATCCTAAGGAAGACTTCAGCATACCTTCTGATTTCTAACATTTTTAAATACTTTTTTCTTCACCTTCACACTTTAACACATAAAATAATCCACACATTCTGCCAGTTTTCTCATCACTCATTCCTTCTAGCCAGACTCCTGCCTTGTGCGCCTACTGAATGTGTTCTCTGAAGTATCAGTAACTGCACAACCACCCGTGTCTCCTGTCCCCTTCTCTAAAGCCCTCAATGCTGACTGTCTCCTTCGCTCCTAAGCACTCTCTACATCACTCTCTTCTGTGACTCTGCTGTAATATAACACTCTTCACGGTGAACTAGATTGTTACCCTAACAAGTACCCCCAAATCCCATTGGTTTAACAAAACAAAGTTTTGTTTTTTGCTCATGCACACTGAAGCTGGCAGGGGCTGTCCATAGTCATGGAGGAATCCAGGCTGACAGCATCGTCACCTGGAACGTGTGGCCTCCACTTGTGTTGGTCCAGGGGAACCAACCTTGGAGGTTGTGGTTAAGTGCCAGCTTCGTATTGCTGCAAGCCAGGAAGGTTACAAGTCACTTCTACAGCCTGCTGTCCAGAAGCGGTCGTGTGACCAGTTTTGTCGACAAAGAAACAGAAGTGTGAGGAGGCAGATAGAATGTTAGGTGAGCCCTGATCTCTGTCATGCAGTCCTGCTTAATATGTATTTGTTACTTTTCCTTTTGTTTCAGTTACTCTTCTCCAAGGGCATCTTTTTGACTTATTCATAACCTCAATAATTCAGCTACCATTTCTATGGAGTAGACGTCCATATTTTTATATCCAGCTTTACCTCTCTCTCCCATGTTGTTTCGACTTTATCCTTTGCCTGATTGATGTATATAACTGTCTCCATCCTCAGTAAATTGTGATTACTGCAACTGCTATTACCCTAGACACTTCTCTTTAAAAGTGAAATAATTACTTGGATTTTACTTCTCCGCTGTTGTTTTAATAGTGTCTGCAATAAATGTCTGGTTGATTCCTTTGTTCATTGCTGCTGCCCCGACCCAATTTAAGGCCTTGTTGGACACAACTTGCTGTCCAGCACACAACTCTGCTGGACTACTAAAAGAAGTCAAACTCTGCTCCCCTTGAAACTGCTCTGTTAACGTCTGCTCTGTTGAAAATCTCTCGTCACATCTTTATGTCCTACAGAACAATGCCATTTCAATCACCCATACTACACTGAGAATTCTGTTACCTGGTTTTGAAAAGGGAAGTTTCATTTTAAAGCTATCTTTTGAAAAGTTGTTTAAGTTTTAGTGCTATTCTATTGCAAAATGGCATGAGTGAATGTTCTGTTCATTCTCTACACCTAGAATATGTGCATCTGAAGACATTGCTTCACTGGATGGCGCAAAAAACCTTCTGTTGCTTCAATCTAGGCACCTCTTGGTGTGGTCCCAAATCCTAACTGTTATGTACCAACCATAAATCAAACAGAGAAGCAAAAAGCAGAGTAAAACAAAGCTAAGAAAGGTGTAGTTTATAGCACTAATGCATAGGTCTATAGTGGGAATTCAAATTGATAAAAAATATTTTTTGTTCAAAAGTTAAGCTCAAAATATTGAGCATAAACATTCTCAAATATTATGATGTGTTAGTTATTGTTTATTTGTTTGTTTTAGAATTCAGTCTGAGGCCTTAAACTTTTGACTAATTTTGCCCAAAAAATATAGCAATAAAATGTACACAAGAAAATCTCTTCCTCTGGGCATATCTCAGCTATGTTGTTTGTCTCTTGTAAATGCATGCCATATCTTGATGAATAAATATATTTCAGGCAAAGAAATGGCAATACTCAATTTTTAAAACTTGTCCAATTGTTTAGGTTATGGCCTGTGTAACTATTTATATATAATGGGCATGTATTTTTATAAATATTAAAAATACTCAATGATGCATTAAGAAATCATTTTTGAGGAATTTAAAAATGCATTTCTTGTACCTGGAAACAAAATTTTTAAATATTAGCAGCTATAATGTCAATGGACATCAATAAACCTGCCTAACACGTATATGTTTATTTAGGCTAACACATTTCAATGAAATGTGTCAAAAATTTATGTTAGGCTCATCTAAACATATCCATATATCTATAGCTATAGTAAATTAAATATTTCTTGAAAAATATTAAGTAGCAGACACTTGGAATGGCCCTGAGGGAAAATGTAAACAGCACACAATTTCTAACCTTAAAGTCTCTACTATGTCCTTGAACATGGGAAGGACAGTTAGGAGTGCCGTGAATTAAAAGACAGTGGAATGAGTAGGGGGCCAGACATGCTAAAAGTTCTTGAAAGGGAAGTTAGGAATGTTTCCTAAGTGATGTCTAATGAGAGCACTAATGCTTAAGATAGTAGCCACCAAAATATATAAGATAAAAGGGTAAACGACGTCAAGAATTGTTCTGGGAAGCTCAAGGAACCAGGTAAGGCTGAAGCATACAGTGTTGGCAAAGGAAAGACTAGAGATTGGGTGAGTATAAAGGAAGGACCTCGTCTTAAACATTCTTGAATGCTTATACCAAACGATCCAGTCTTTATTCTCAAAGTGGATTAGACACAAAATCAGACATACTTTTTTTAAAAAAACGTTATTTTGTTTTATTTTAGATTCGCAGGTACAAGTGCATTTTTGCTACATGGACATGTTGTGTAGTGGTGGGTCTTGGACTTCAAATGTTCTGTTCCCTGGATAGTGAACATTGTACCCAACAGGTAGTTTCTGAGCCTGAACTACCACGCTCCCTTTTAGTTTCCTCAGCATCTATTGTTTTCTTCTTTGTGGCCATTTAGCTCCTGCATATAAGTTAGGACATACAGTGTCTGTTTGTTTGTTTTCTGAGTCAATTCACTAAGGATAATGTTCTCCAGCTCCATCTATGTTGCTGCAAGGGGTAGGATTTCTTCTTTTTTATGGCTGCATACTATTCTGTAGTGTGGAGAATAGTTTGGAGGCAGGAAAGATTGAATTTATTGTCTTTGACCATTATGATGAAAACTAGAGAGAAAGGGGAGAGGAAGGGGGAAAAGAAGTGTGGGGGAGGGGAGAAGGAGGAAGGCAGAGAGAGATTTTTTTTGTTATTACTGTGAATTTACAGTAAAAAAAAAAGTCTTCTAACAACCTCCATTGATGCCATTTTTGCGTGAATAGGAGCCTGGCTTCATTCATTTAAAAAGCAAATACTGGGTATTGCCGTGGCTCAGCAAAAGCCCACGATAAATAGGCGACACTCTGAGAAGCCCAGACATTTTTCTTTCATCTTGTTGCATTGTATGCTTACTAAGAGTAGTTGTGTTTGTTTACAAATGACAATTTAGTATGTTCTCGTAACTAGGAAATTTAATTTAATGTTGTTTTAATCAATGAGCTACAATAGCAGAAAAGTGTATTGTTTTATAAAACTAAATGAAACAATTTATGAAATAGAAATTTAAGACCCTAAAAGATTGTGTTAAATTAGTTATGGATGTGATAATTGTTGGAAAGATTGGGGGACAGGGATCTATTAATTTCTTACTGTTGTGAAGCATATTGCCACAAATATGTCTGCGTAAAACAAGCAAACAAATAATCTTACAGTTCTGGAAGTTATAAGTGCATCATCAGCCTCAGTGGGCTGAAATCAAGGAGTCAGAGGGTCATGTTCCTTCAGAAGGCTCATGGGAAGAATCTACCGCTTAGCTTTTTCAATTTCTAAAGGCTACCATATTCCTGGGCTTGCAACCTTGTCCATCGTCAAAGTCAGCAGTCAGATCATATAGACCTCTGCTTCCATGGTCACATCTCATTCTCTGACTCTGACCTTATAAGACAGGATCTGTGGAACTATAATAGACCCAATTATGTAATTCATGATTACTTCCCAGTCTCATAATCCTTAACCTAATCATATCTACAAAAACCCTTCTGCCATGCAAGGTCAACAATGACAGGTCCTGGGGATCAGAACATGCACATCTTTGGAAGGGGCGTTCAGCCTGCCATGGGAGTAAAAACAAAATTGGGACAGATGCTGCACTCAAAACACTTTATTTTCTGTGGCAGAAACCAAATCCAAATAAATAAATAAATAAACAACCAAAAGGTATGCGGATGAGTATGGTTTGGGGGGGGGGGGCGGGTGGGAGAGGAGGGAGGGAGGGAGGGAACCAGATATCAGTTCTTTCAGAACAGTCAGACGTCTCAGTCATTATTCCTGTACCAAAACACAGATATGTGGTAACTTAAAATCAAATAGATCACATTCTTTTTACAGATGTATGACCTTTTTAAAATGAATTCAGTTTCGTCATGCAGCATCATTTCTTGTTTACTTATACTCATCTGCTAGATCCAGAGAGGGTAAACTGACTTTAAAATACTCCCCTAAGGTTTTTCCTAATTCAAATTATTCCTGTCAACAACCAAACTCATCCCAGGGATGAAGCAAGCTCTAGCACTCAAGGAGTTACAGGGAGAGTGGGAGAAAGGAAAATAATATAAAACTGAGAAACGGAGAGATACTCACCCCTCTCTCCCTGTAAACATTTCATCTTGAAGCAGGTCTGGGTCCAGGAGGAGACTGCTTAACACGAGCTTAAGTCCAGAGTCTTTACTAGGATTTTGGCCTTGACATTCTTAGTGAATAGAGATGGTAGCCCCATGACTGTCTAATATCTATGAATGAGTAGAGAAGCCGTGAAGCATACTGGATATCTCCTCGAGGAGCAAGAGAAGATCTTTCCTACAAAATAAAGCCTGAAGGAATTGGTGGCAGACAGAACATAAAGTAGTATTTTGATTACATCATGAATTGGGTTTTTAATTGTCATTGTGCCATTATGTCAGCATATCATATTAGGGAAGGAGGGTTGGACTGCCCCCCCCAAAAAGAAGTATTTATATTATATTTTAAATGTTCTTTACTCAATCTCTTTACTCAAGTAGCCTCCACGGGCGATAGTGCCAAATAAGAAACAACCTCAGAGTCTTAAGACCACAATGGCCAAAGTGTCTATGGTCAGCAGAGCTGATTAAAGAACTTCATTTCACTTTGTAGCAAATACAAAAGACACAATATGATATTTTTTATTTAAAGAAAAACACTTTTTAAAAAGGAGACAGAAGATAAATAAAAATTAAAACAGCTGCAAACAACAACAAGCATCGCTCGCCAAGAGCAACAAAAAGGATGGCCATTCACTTACAGGTGTTTGCCCATGATATGTGTTCTTTCCCTCTGTCTGTTGACTTTGTTTTGATTGGGAGCAAATGCATTCCATTAACATAGCAAAATTTTCTTTCAAAAACCTTTTCTGATTTTTACTTCTGGGGTTGCCTGTTTCTTAAATATTTCTGGGATTTATTGAGAGAGATTTAGATGTTTTTAACATTCTGTGTCATTGCTTCAGCAATAAAATGAACAATAATTAGGAAACATAAATATATAAATAAATGTAAGTATATCTGTAATAGTAAATGCAAACATAATATTTTATTTGTTTGTTACCTAATAAGATGTGAACTTTCAGTTCGCTTTGGTAAATATGCAGCTAGCAAAAACCTCATCTTAAAAGCTTTTCAGTTACACCTTTATTGGCAGAAAGTTACAAAGCTGGCATGATTACAGACCTAGGCTGTTTTTAGTGTCTTCCAAATATGAGTAGATCATTGAACTTAAATGCTATTTTCTCCCGTTTTATAGCGCACGGTCACAGTTATGGCCTAGGATATTGCCTATTCCAAGTTTCTTGTAAAATAGCAAGACTGCAATATTTATGCAAATTGGCACTTTTTTGAATTTAGCATTTTAATTTTGAAGGTCAGACTCATAAAGACCATGGAGCTTCCTTATCATTAGACTTCTGAATTTTTTAGAGCATAATTGAATTGAGCATAGGGGGTAGATGAAATACCAGCTATATCATCCAACTCATCATATTATACTAAATTTTTTCATCCTACAGAGAAAAAAAATTATAAATATGCTTCTTTCCTGAGTCTGCTATAGGGTACTTGGAAAGGCAGGCTTGATGGAGAGTTGTTGAGAAACCAAAGTGTGTCTTTCATTTTCTTTAGAGTAACACATTTCTCCTGACTGCTGTCTCCTCGTGACCAAATACGGCTTGTTAGAATTGTAGAGTCTGCTTAGCAATTTAGGTGTGAGTCTTAGGATTAGATAAAGGCTAATAAGAGAATGGATAGGTGGATGGATAGGGAGATATCAAAACACATGTAAGGCTCTAACCTGTATTTTAAATAGCAATGTAATGTGGTTAAACCTCAATTAATCGATTAACGTAAAAAGAGAATAAAAACCCACTAGAAAAAGTATAGCCAGTTCTAATTTGACTTCTAGCATTGGCTATTTAGACCTCTGTGTTAGGAAGTCTTGAACCTCCTTGCTTACATATGACTGTAAGGTCAGTGGTGCTCCTTCTTTGCTGTGTTTGAAGTCAGCATTTTGCTGGCTCGAACAATCTGAACAATCTGAAACAAAGCTCTCAGTGATGTGATCCATCATTCTGAATTGAGCATATCTCTTTCTCTTTGAGTCTTTCTACAAAATAATTTATGGTCTTCTTTTCTTACTAGTTTTTTAAAATAAAACATCTCCTCAAAACTGTCCTGAAATCATGGTGATTTCAGTTTGCTTGAGCTTATTTAGTTCAAATCTTTACCCTGAGGTAGGAATAGTAACCCAGTAATTCGTAAAGTGCCAGATTTTGATACGGTTTTTACATTCCAAGTTTGCCATCTAACAATTATTTTAAAAGCATATCTTTACTTTCTTTATGTCAAGTATTTTATAGTCAATATTGACATAATTTTTGCTGCTCAATAGCTCTTTTCCCGCTGGAGAATTCTTTAATATTCATTCTTGTTATTTAACAAGTTTTAATTTTGATGAACATTGAGGTTTTGCTTTGTTATTATTTTGTTTAAAACCTACATGCTATCTTCTACTAGGTTTTTGCTCATTAAGATGTTTCATAAGACAGAAAGAGAAAGGCACAGTCAAGTTTTTAAGTTGCATTTCAGTGTCGCTGTGGACTGCGTTACGACTCCCAGTCCCCCAAAATCCATGTCTAAGACCCAACTCCCAGCAGGATAGTGCTTGGAGGTGGGCCTTTGTGCAATCTTTGGGGCTGGATGAGGTCATGAGAGTAGGCCCTGGACTGATGGGATTACTGTTCTTACAAGAGAGGACCGGAGCTCTCTCTCATGTGCACACAGAAAAGGCCAGGCAAGGACACAGGAGAAGGTGGCCATCTGCAAGCCAGGAATAGAGCCCTCACCACAGACCTAATTTGCCAGCAACTGGATCGTGGACTTCCAGCCTCCAGAACTGTGAGAAAATACATTTCTGTTATAAAGCCACCTCATCTGTGGTGTTTTGTAATGGCAGCCCGAGCAAACCCATGCAAGCATACAGTACGACCCCAACTGGGAAAACGTGAATCCTCACTCCTTCTGTCCTCTGTAGATGAAGTTCCATATCGTTAGGAATACCACATCATTGCTAAATAATACATAATTTAGAACTGTCTTATATGTGTATATGCTAGAAACTACGCCATACTACTCCACGAATCTGGAGCATGTAAATGAATTCCAGTTAAAGTTAACGTGGTCACAGCAAGTTCACACTCACTATGGACTAAAATACCTGGGTTCTAGATGAGAAGCACAATTCTGCTTTGCTATACACTGAATAAATACGTGGTTAACAAGATCTGGTGCTGATTCTTCTTTCTATTAGCTGAGATAAATGAGTTGATGGTGTAGAGTGGTTGTAATAATAAAAAAAGAGAGTACTGAAATCAGAAAAAAATCAATTTTAAGTAAAAACGGGAATGTGCATGTATGTGGTTTTCTCAGCAGGGGCTAGAATGGAAAGTTTATGTGATATGTCTGAAATTTTCCTTGTGGATATGTCAAGATTAAGTATTGATTTGGATTTTAGTTATAATCTTGAGGCCTTGGTGCTAGCTTCAGTTCCAAGTTTGCCTTTTTATTCCTCAGAAATAAAGACTCAATCAACAGAACTTCCAAAAGCATGTTTTAAAGTTACTTTAGCCCTTAAAAGAAAATCAAATTACTTTATTTTTGGCATTTTGCTATTGAAATTCCAATCCTCTATGTTGGCAATGCCAAGATCACTATTTCTGTTCTGTTTATATGTCAGTCGTCATGCAATGGTTAAATATAAGAATGATTGCCACTTAAGATCCAAATTCTTAAAATTATACATATATATAAAGATATCCCAATTTTTATTTATTTAAAGTTATATGAACTAAAGTTGCTTTATGCACTGTTTGCAGATGACAATAAATTTACATATATCATATTTTAAAATAAAAACCTAACTTTTATTATCTGTGAAACAGAATAGATGCTAACTACATCAGCAAAAATTAAATTGATGAGAAAATCAAAGTTATACTGTATATAAATTGGCAAATTATTATGTAAAATAAGCTAAATACTGTATATAAATTGGCAAATGATTATGCAAAATAAGAAAAATACTCTTCTATAGTGGCACAGAGTAAATTGCATTTTCTCCAAGTCTCCCCCAAGTTTATTTACCAGGACCAGAGTAAATGGTATGTAATTTACTCTGTGCCACTATAGAAGAGTATTTTTGAATACAAAATAATTGTATTCAAATTTTATAATTTCATTATCAAATTGAAAATTAGCAGGGCAAGCCGGGCTCGGTGGCTCAGCCTGTAATCCCGCGCCTTTGGGAGGCTGAGGTGAGTGGATTGCCTGAGCCCGCAGGTTCGAGACCCACCTGGGCAAGCGAGACCTCATCTCTACAATAAATCAAAAAATTAACCGGGCGTGGTAGCGCACACCTGTAGTTCCAGCTACTTGGAAGGCTGAGGCGGAAGGATCGCCGGAGCCCAGCAGGTCGAGGCTGCAGTGGCCGGGAGCGGCCACTGCACTCCAGT
>CAUYQG010040668.1:0-36518 GCA_963574415.1 Tarsius wallacei
AAAAAAAAAGAAATGTCAAGTTACAAATAAATTCAGTAATAAGAAGATCTAAAAGACTGCAGAATAAGAAAGTAACATCCTTGGGGGCCACATGTCCGTGTAGGCGGTTTCTTGAGGTGGTACTATCACATGCAGTGTTTACAGGGTCAAGGACTGACAAGCATATAGATCTAAAAGCTCCATTTTCTTATTATTGGAATTCATCAGGTTCTTTGACTCGCACTATCTACAATAAGAACAGACTAAAGCACAAATCATAGGCCAGATTTTTAGTTTGCATTAATAAATTGTTTTATGCAGCTCCGCCACTTACTTTGTGGCATTGGTCAAGTTGCTTAACATGAATTTTAGTGTCCTAATCTATAAGAAGAGAGTACCAAAAAGTACTATCTTATATGATGATTCACGAGTTACAAATACATATATAGTTGTTAGATTATTGCTTGGCATACGGTACTCAATGAATGTCAACCATTACTATGACGTCCACTAGGATGCCTCAAGTGTCTATGCCTACCGCTCAGGAATCCCCTTCTGATAGCAGATTAGCCTAGGTTATCAACTGAGTGTGACGTCAGAGGAAGAAGACAGGTTAGTGGGCACGGTGGCGCATGCCTGTAGTCTATTTGGGAGGTTGAGATGGAAGGATCACTTGAGTCCAAGAAGTCAAGGCTGTGGTGAACCCAGTCACACCATGGCAATCCAACCTGGGTGATAAAGTGAAAGCCTATCTCCATTAAAAAAAAAAAATTCCCAAGAGTTCGAGACCAGCCTGGGCAACATAGTGAGACCTCGTCTCTACAAATAATAAAAAAATCAGTCAGGTATGGTGGCACACACTTGTAGTCCCAGCTACTCGGGAGGCTGAGATAGAAGGATCTCCTGAGCCCAGGAGGTAGAAGCTGTGGAGAGGCATGATGATGCCACTGCACTCCAGGCTGGGCGGCAGTGAGAACTCAACTAAAAATATATATATATCACAAAAGATTTCACACAAGCCACTATAAAACTGTTCCTCAAAAGATTATCCCCAATTCTAGTGATCTTTATATACAAATCTACCAGATAAAAACTGCCAAGGTTTTGGCTCATTATATCTCTCTTTTCTAAGCTCCATGGATAATACCTATATAATTCCTCTGGCATAAATTTGGTTATGATTTTATTTATGGCTAGACTAGACTTTAGCTTGAGATGATTATAAAATCAAATGTTTAGTTAAATATGTAGTTAAAGATGGTTAGCAGAGGATTTATCTCTGGCACCGTAAAACAACAACAACAACAACAACCACCACAACAAAAAAGCAGGAAATGGAATAAAGACATAGGCATAAAGACACAAGGACAAAGAAAATAGTAACATCTTGGCAACTGAAAGTCAAATAGGCCAGGCACTGTGGCTCACACTTGTAACCCCAGGACTTTGGGAGGCAGAGACGAGAGTAGTGCCTGAACTCAGGGGTTCGAGACCGGCCTGGCCAACATGGCGAGACCTTGTCTCTACAATAAATCAAAAGATTAGCCAGGTGTGGTAGCACATGCCTGTAGTTTCAGCTACTTGGAAAGCTGGGGCAAGAGGATCGCCTGAGCCCAACAGGTCGAGGCTGCGGTGGCCGTGAGCATGCCACTGCACTTCAGCCTGGCGACAGAGGCTCCTACTCAAAAAAAAAAAAAAAGAAAGTCAAATAGAATGGTAACTAACCTAGCAGACCAAGAAAACTTAAACAGGAAGCAAGGAAAGATGAGCAGAAAATGACAGAACTTCCTAAAAGTAGAGGAATTAGTGGCACCAGATACCTCTGGAGGGGAACATGGGAGGGAAAGGGGCTAAAAAGAGGGCTGGCTGGGCATGGTGGCTGATACTTGGACACCCAGCACTTTCAGAAGGTGAGGCAGGAGGATCACGTGGGCTCAGGAGTTTGAAACTAGCCTGACCAATATATCAAGACCCATCTCTACTACCAAAAAAAAATTAAAAAGCCAGGCATGATGGTGGGAACCTGTAGTCCCAGCTACTCGGGAGGCTGAAGCAGAAGAATTGCCTGAGCCGGAGGTAGAGACTGTGGTGAGTCATGATTGTGCCACTGGCCTCTAGCAGCCTGGGTGACAGAGGGAGACCCCGACTCAAAAAAAATAAAGTAGCTGGACTCGGTGGCTCAGCCAGTAATCCCACGCCTTGGGAGGCTGAGGTGAGTGGATTGCCTGAGCCCGCGGGTTCGAGACCCGCCTGGGCAACTTGGTGAGACCTCATCTCTACAATAAACCAAAAAAATTAGCCGGGTGTGGTAGCACATGCCTGTAGTTCCAACTACTTCGAAGGCCGAGGCGGAAGGATCGCCGGAGCCCAGCAGGTCAAGGCTGCGGTGGCCGGGAGCGGCTGCTACACTCCGGTCTGGGTGACGGAGTGAGACTCCAACTCAAAAAAAAAAAAAAATAAATAAATAAATAAAATAAATAAATAAAAGCTACTCCCCCCAAAAAAAGAAAAGAAAAAGAGGACCGAAAGTCTACTTTCAGCCCAGGCCTCTCCTCCCTCCACTCCATCAACCTGAGCATCTACCCCTGAAAAACATGGTAGCAGAGTCAGCTTTCTGAAGGTAAAAGAGACTAGTCCAGGTTTCTCCAGATTGGGGGACACCAAGCACAACTGAGGTAAGGAATGCTACAGTGAAAACGGGATGAAGTTTATACACATACTGAGACTCCAGTTTCCTTGCAGGCAGGGGATTCAGACAAAAAAGTTTTCTGGGTAATCCTGGTCAAAACATGAAAAAGGACCTAGACGCCAATGTGAGGGGTTATTCAAAGAACAAGCCAATCACATCACCCCACAGTAAAGTCCAATTTTGACAAGACCCACTTGTAGGGCGTTTCCGATTCGCTTTTTTTTTTTTTTTACGGTGCCCCACTCTTAAAGGAGAGCAAACAGCTAGGGATTACAGCTGAGGAAGGAACTAACATGAAAGAGACTACAAAAATACAGTCTTTATTAAAAAGATGTTGCTGCAAAGATCAAACAAGAAAAGGCTGCTACAGAGAGAAAAAGTCTAGATAATAAAATAAAAGCTCTTGGATATTTACAAACACTGTACTCAAAATGAAAAATTCAATAGAAGGGTTAGAATGTAAAATTGAGGAAATATTTCAAAAAGTAGAGTAATAAGAGAAACAGGATAGAAGCAAGGAGTTCCAAATTTAAATAATCTGTCTAAAAATGAGAGCAGAGAAAATGGAAGGATAAGAAAATTTAAAAATTCAAGAAAATTCTTCAGGACTAGTGTTCCAGATTAAAAGAGCCCACTGAAAGTTCATAACAAAAACAGACTCACCCATTGCACCTGTGCAACATTTAAGAAAAACGTGGGCAGACAAAAGATCCTAAAAGTTTCCAGAAAGAAACAAAATTAATAAAAAGCCACTATTCCATCAGAATGCCACATGGAAAGCCACTGGGTTTATCAACAACTCTGGATGCTAGAAGACAATGACTGAGTAGTAATGTTTACAAAATTCAGAAGAAGAATGATTTTCAACTTAAGATTCTTTCTTCTGGTTATTAGAAGACGTGTTTCACACTGTCGCCAAGACTGATCACCACAGCTCACACAGTAACCTTGACGTGTGGGCTCAAGGGATTCTCCCACCTTAGCCTCCAGAGTAACTGAAACTACAGGTGTATGGCACCATGCCTGGCTATTAAAAAAAAATTTTTTTTTTGAAAGAAGGGGTCTTGCTATGTTGCCCAGGCTGGTCTCGAACGCCTGGCCCCAAGCGATCCTCTGGCCTCGGCTTCCCAAAGTGTTGAGATTACAGATGTGAGACACCACATCTGACCAAGATTCTATTTCTAAACTACCAAATAAGTGTGGAACTTCAATACAAATATTTTAGATACAGAATGTCTCAAGGTTTATCTTGTATTCTTATCATGTAGTTAACAAAAAATGTTCTTTAACAAAATAAGCAGTAGATCAAGAAAGGAAAAGACACAAGGGAACAAGAGATCCCCAAGCCCAAGACTATAAAGAAAGGCAAAGTGACTCTCCAGAATGACAGTAAGGGGTGCACCAACGCCAGAAGCACAGCACACCTGGAGAGCCATCAGTCCACAGCAGGCCAGAGGGCTCACATCCTTACATACCTAACCCATCTGAAGATCAGATACAGCTGTGAGAAAAGTGTGGGGTTCTAGTAAGCAAATCTACTTCTAACAAAACAATATACTGTGTAGAACATCAGATCATATTATACAACAATGAACAAACCACAATATAGTTATTCAATGAGATCCAGTTCTATCAGCCAATAGAGATGTCTTCGTTATTTATTTTGATCCCCAATTTTTAAAGATAAAATTGTATTTTCTTTACCGAAGTAACAGAATCAGACCCACTTAAAAAACTCTATACCATGGATTCTTGGAAGAATAATCTGAACTTGAACTTACTACAGATCTTACCACCAGTTTATAGAAAATATAGCACCAGGCCGGGCTCAGTGGTTCAGCCTGTCATCCCAGCACTTTGGGAGGCCGAGGCGAGTGGACTGCTTAAGCCCGCTAGTTCAAGACCAGTCCGGGCAGCTTGGCGAGACCTCATCTCTACAATAAATGAAAAAATTAGCCAGGCGTGGTAGCACACGCCTGTAGTTCCAGCTACTTGGAAGGCGGAGGCGGAAGGATCGCCGGAGCCCAGCAGGTCGAGGCTGCGGTGGCCGGGAGTGGCCACTGCACTCCAGTCTGGGCGAAAGAGTGAGACTCCAACTCAAAAAAAAAAAAGGTCTTATTATTGCAAAACATGGTAACAGTATGTAACACTTTGAGGGTACCTTTGGGAGGATTTCTTATCCTAATCATCTACTTAATGTTTTTTTCACATTTTAACCTACCCTTGCAGACATCAGGGTCAACAATTTCATAAACAAATATCATTTTGAAGTTATGTAACAACTTCTTCTTAAGGCCCATAAAAAGACATGAACACTGATATTCACTAAAGCATTATTATGGTGGCAAAAAATTGTGGACAGTCTTATAAGGCAACACTGAGGGAGTTGGACAACACTGAGAAATAAAATAAAATTCCTGTTTCTGGAATTGTTCTGGTTATTATTTCCACAAAACAAGCCCGTCCAAAACTTGGTGGCATAGAACAAACATGTTATTAATATTCACAGATTCTGTGGTCAGGAAATAAGACAGAGCACAGCAGAGATTGCTGTCTCTGCTCCAAGATGTCTAGAGGCTCAGATGAAAACTCAGGAGCTTGGGGTGATTCTTGGGATAACCTCTGAGGGCTGGAATCATTTCGAAGTCTCTTCTCTCTCATATCCAGCAACTTATGCTGTCTGTGGGCTGGGACTATCAGCCGGAGCACCTACATGTGGTCTGAGCTTCCTAACAGCATTATGACCTCATAATAGATCAGACTTGTCTTATGGTAGCTCAGGATACCAAAGGTGAGTCTCCCAGGACATCCAACCCAGAAGCTGTGACTTCCCATTTCAGAAGAGAAGTCAAAATACTAACAGGATCCTCTCCAGCATTGTCAATCCTACATGGGAGGTTGGTTCAGTGGGAGAGTATAAACAAAGGTGGGAACAGTGATTTCACCGTTAGAAAGGGCTCCAGAAAAACCAGATGAAACATGACAAAAATTGTACGTCTTAAGGTTAGTCCTCTGTGCGGTATCATCCTGAGCATTGCAGGAATTCCAGAATCTCTGATTCTAATCTGTAAAATTCAGTTGTGCCCATTCTTTGTAACAAGCAAAATACCTGTGCATTTCTAAAATACTCCTGTAGAGGGCAGTGCAGTTTTGTTGAAGACAAAGTTTTGCAATCAGGAGTCAGAGCCTAAGGGATGAATATTTGCCACGAGAGAAACGGGCCAGAAGGCTTTGTGTGGGGCCCCATGGTGTAATGGTTAGCACTCTGGACTTTGAATCCAGCGATCCGAGTTCAAATCTCGGTGGGACCTTCTTGGGGTTTTTTTTTCCCCCACATCTACCAGTGATCCTTGTTTCTTTAAACTAACGTGTTTCTTCACAGTCCAGCCCACTATATGTCCTAATGTAGCCAATAGTATCTATCAGTCCTAGGGAGTGTAAAGCTACCTGCCAAAGCAATTTCGTATGCAGAAACCAACACTGCAAGGAACATTCCCCAATCCCATAACCTGCACCAAGATGAGGATGAGGAAGGGGCGAGTCTCTCAGGTGTTCTCCCCCGTCTTGAATCCTAGAAAGGAATATGTGTGTGCACAGAAAAGAAATGCCTCTTTTTAAGAGTAGCCACATTACTCTATGACAAAAATGTCTAAAGTGAGAAGCAATCAGCATCTGATTTGGGAGCAATAAACTTGGAGCGATACTGTTCTCCCTCTAGGCTTTTTTACTCTTTTCCATGGAATGTTCTCAATGAGGATGACATCCAAACCCACACACGAGGAGTGCAATGCATTAGCAGTCCATGATCAGGCCACCTCTTCCTATCATAGCTGCAAATTGCTTAAGTTGTTTGTTTCTTAGACTTATTTTTGGAAAAACCTCCACACTTCAATTAAGTTGATATATGGAATAATGCTCTTCAAACTGATAGTAGCAACCCATAAGTGGAACAAGCCTTGCTTAGAGAGTCACACACAAATCCTTTCCCCTTTGCTTGAGTTAAGGTTTTTTTTGTTTTTTCCTAATTTTAATGATTTCTGTCTTAGCCTGCACACATCTCCAAGTTTGATTGTCACCATTCCTGCTGGACACACAGCGCAAAATTAGCTTCTAGTCAACAGCCACAGTAAAATTGTTTCTATTCATTCTTTTTTTCAATCTTGTCTCATTTTCTACCTAAAAAACATTTTTACCCTCCCCTCTACCCTCATGTTATGAGGGCTATTTCTTTACTCATGCCTCATTAACTTAGATCTTCCAGACCTTCTTCCTGAGGGCTTCACTAGACTCTCCTTACCTGGGCTTAGGTGGCCTCTCTGTGTCTCCTCAGTACTCTAAATCCCTTCCTACACTACCTCATATTTTAAATGCGTGTTTAATAAGGTCTCCCTCCTACTTTAGATAGCAAGGGACCAATACAGTACTGTGCTCTTTTTCACCTTTCAGTTCTCTGTCCCACCATGTCTGGCTCATGTGAGTTCAAAAATACTTGCTAAGTGCATAAACTTTCATCTAATCTGCTTTGATCATCCCAGAACACAGGATAGCTCTTAAAAATTTAGTTCCAAATCTTTCTGCTCTACTTCTGACCAGATCTTTTTTTACTCTTTTTCTTTCACTGATCCCAAGTCTACACCTACTGAAGACTTAAACAGAGACCTCCCTGATGGTGAATTTCGACTGTCTTGATGAGGCCACTCAGTTAGTAGCTAAAGAGGCTGGGGGAGGTGTGTGATTGGATCAATACATTTTTCACATTTTGGATGAGAATTCACCTCAGGAGAAAAGCTCCTTTCACTACATTCTTAGCCAGTGGTCCTGGACATCTATATATGCCTTGTTTTGGTTACCTATTGGTTCTAGGGACCCCAGGGCCTGTCATGGGCCTAGCCTCTGGAAGGCACAAACTACACATAGACTTTTTTTTGTCGCTGCACAGTAATCAAGGATATAGAATGAGGGTATTCCTACGTCGTTTCTGAGGATACAGGAAGGAGACAATAGCCTCTGAACCCCACATTTATTCTTTCCTTGGTCGAAAGAGTTTCACTTGCTACTCTCATCACAGTTGGCCTGAGGGTGAGAGTTTAGCAGGGCTGAAAGTGGAAGCCCTGGGAAAGCATAGATTTACTCTCTCTGCTGCTTCAGGCACCATTCTGCATGTAGTGTACCTTTGTTAACCTACTAGGAACCCTGCAAGGCAAAGACCATTGGAACTATTTTCTTTGGTGTTGGAAAATGTGATTTAACTAGTGTCATTCTGTCTGACTGGTTATGTTGAGGGACAAGAAATCTTTGGAGCGCTCCCACGCAGCTTTGAAATCATACCCTTTGAATGGACATTTTCCTTATCTCTCCCAGGGTTTGAAAGTTTGGAATCTCCCTTGAAGGATGTTTACCTCTCTCCTGAGAGTTCCCTACCCACTCTGTGCAAATAAAGAAATGTCCTTGACCATCCTCCATCCTTTTTAGTCTTAAGGAACACTCCCAACCCAGCTTTCCAGAAAAGGCGGAATTTATTTTTTCTAAAGGACATTGAACAGTAAGAAAAGACTGAATTTAAGGACTTCCTGCAAAAATTCCGTTGCAAAGAATCCAGCAAGAAGTCTGCTACAAGAAACCTGTTTTTGCAGGGAGAGTTACTGACTGGGCTGTGGTTTTGTTTGTTGGTTTGGTATTGGGGTTGGAGGAACTGCTTTTTATCATCCACACGAGGTCGCGCGCGGTCCTCGAAGCCCACCTCCAGCTTTTCTTCGCTTAAAATATGGATTCCTAGAAGGCAGTCCCAACCTGCACGCCACATTCAATTTTCACTAAGCACTCTCTCGTTGGACAGGCGTAGAATTCAGGTAAACTACTGGAAGCAGAGCTGGACTCCCCTCTACCACAAGGAAATTGCTGAAGCGCTCGCTTCTAAATTTGTACGGAATATCATGGCTCACCCAGTCAGCTTAAAGCCAGCAGGAGGAGTTTATGAAGATGCAAAGGGTAGCACGCGGATCGAACATCCACAGAGACCCACCATAGAAAACAACTGGGGAGGGCGGGGAGGGTGTTCCTCAGTATTGGCTCCTGTGTGTGTGCGAGAAGGGGATACGCGAGGCGGGGGCGGGGAATCTTGCGTTCGTTTGGCAGTGACCCCTGTGCACATTTCTTGTTGGTGAGCCGGCAGTAGGAGAACTGCGGGGCTGCGCGCTGTCCTAGGAAACTCCTGGAGAAACTTCCTGCCCCTCCGCCCCCTTCGTCCCAGGAGTTGAGCTCTCAGGGCTGCTGGGATCTTCCTCTAGCCTCGTGGTCCAAGTCCTCTTGTTCCAGTTTTCCGTAAACATTAACGTCTTCTCTGTGACTGCTGAAGTCTTTCCATCCGCGTCCTCAATAACGCCGGATACCACTCTAGTAATCGGTTTTTATGAAAGAAATTAGATCTGATAACGAAGCAGAGTGAAAGATCTCAGGTCTCTCACAGTTTTCTCGCCTGTAAAATAGTGACAATGGTTTCCATCTCTCAGAGTTGTCGTGAGCCGTAGATGAAGCAACAATACAAAACGCTTGTCACAAAACCTGACACACAGGAAGGGCTTAGTTTTGTTCAATGACTTTCAGTGAAGAAATAGAAGTCCGGGGGCACTAAGTTTCTGAATCGCTTGGAAGGAAAGGCCTGGGGTGCGGGGCGGGGGGAGGGGTATCATAGAAGGGGAGCGGTAGGAGGGAAGAGGGGTGCTAACATTAGGAAGTGAATGTTTTGCTAAATTAAGACTCTCGTGTAAATAGTGTTAGATGCAGGTATGCCAGGTAAGCGTCCCTGACTCATTCCTAAAGAGGAAATGTAAATGTGCATTTATTTACCTGTCAGACAACCAAATCAGGGGACTTGGGGAAGAACTAGGTCATCAAATAGTTCTGAGAATGCTGTCAAGTAAGTGGTCTCGTGGTTGTAGTAGTCACCGCTCTGAACTCAAGATCTAACGATCTGAATTCAAGTCTCAATGGGACCCGCGATGCGGTCTTTAGATTCCGTGACCTCTCCAAACTAGAGGTTGTTTCCCTATTTCTACTGACCTTTCTCATTTTATCCTGCAGTTTTTATTCACAGACACAAGAGCTAAATGAGAAGTCCTATTCCTTCCATTAAAGGATACATTTTCAACATAATTTTATTTTTCATTTACTGTGTAAGGACTTATCAAAATTACATATTTATATTTAACTAATTGCATACTAATACTAAATTTTTAAACAACTCAAACCAGAAGAAAAACACAAAGAGAATTTCTGATAATAACTAAATCTCTCTCTCTCTCTCTCTCTCTCTCTCTCTCTCTCTCTCTCTATATATATATATATATAAAGTATCACAAATGTTTGTTTCAGAATGGTAGGATAAAGTAATGAGGCATAGCCTTTAAGCATAGGCATGTAATACAGTGGGATAAAATTCTGTGGCAAATTATGGACAGAAACACCTTTAAAAGAAAGAAAAAAGGCTGGGTTTGGTGGCTCAACCTGTAATCCCGCGCTTTGGGAAGCCGAGGTAAGTGAATTGCCTGAGCCCCGCCTGGGCAACTTGGCGAGACCTCATCTCTACAATAAATCCAAAAAAAAAAAAAAATAGCCGGGTGTGGTAGCGTGCGCCCGTAGTTCCGGCTATTTGGAAGGCTGAGGCAGAAGGATCGCTGGAGCCCAGCAGGTCGAGGCTGCGGTGGCCGGGAGCGTGCCACTGCACTCCAGTCTGAGCAACAGAGTGAGACTCCAACTCAAAAAAAAAAAAAAAAAAGAAAGAAAGAAAGAAAAAAGATTCATGTATATTTTTTAATGATTAAATTTAAAAAATTATGCCAAGTGTGTTTTTAAAGGATCCTAGTTCATGCTGAAGTGTTAGTTTTTAAGTTCCAATGGACAAAATTCACTGAGCCGCTGGACTCTTCTAATGTTCAAATTTTACCACATGCTGGCAATTACATTATTTGAAATGATTTAAATTTATGAAGAAACACTTTAGAAGACCACTGGAAAATAATGTGTGAAAGCACAAAAATATTGACATAATTCATAAAGATTCTGATAGATTAAAATAGCTGGAAGACACGATTCTTGATTAAAACAAAAACGTGATAGAACAAAGAAATTTTCATCATCTCATGCTCAGACTCTTTCATTTCTCTTTTCCAAGTGATTTTTTCTTCTATAAATTTCCCATTTGTGTACTTTTGATTTTTTTGTATTTTATTATGATTTTTGTAGACATTCGTTGAAACATTTTTTAATTAAGCCTTTGTTGCGCAAATATGTCTTGCATAATAGTTTTGTTTTTGTTTGTTAGTTTTTTGAGACAGGGTCTCATTCTGTTACTCAGACTGAAATGTAGTGACAAGATCATGACTCACTACAAACTCTTGGGCTCAAAGGATCCTCCTGCTTCAGTCTCCCAAATAGCGAAAACTGTAGGCATGCACCACCACACCAAGTTAACCTTTTTATTTTTTATTTTTGTAGAGATGAGGTCTTGCTATGTCACCCAGACTGGTCTCAAACTCCTGGCATCCAACAATCCTCCTTCCTTCGCCTCCCAAAGTGCTGGGATTACAGGCATAAGTTACCACACCCAGCTTATGTGATAGTTCCCAAGTCCATTTTTTCTGCATTATCTTATTAATTTCAATGGCATATTTTGTATTTGAGTCATTAATCTATCAGGAACCTGATTTCTTACATATTTGAGAGGACTATCTTTGTTTTCTTCCTTAGGTAAAGTTAGTTGTGCCATCACAATTTATTTTAAAAACACCTTTGCCTACTGAAATGAAATATTAACTTTGTGGAATGTTCATTCCCATGTCTTCTTGTATTCATTTTTAACTTAGCTATTTTCCTCTATATATACTTATGACAATACTAAGATATTTTGATTAGATTTTCTTTTAATGCATTTTATATTCCTAGAGCAGTCTTTTCCTATGGCATTCAACATTTTCAGGAACAGAGGAAAGAAGAGGTAAAGAGGGAAAGATTGGAGACTCAAATATTTCATTTTGTAATTTCCAGCTCTGGTAAAGAACTAAGAACAAATTAAGCTGCTGATGAGCACATACATGAACCGGCAGCCTGAGGTACAGAAATTTCTGGAGTTGGATTCCAGTCCTTTACTCTTCCATTTGGTTACCTTACTCATAATGAAGATGTTGGCACCATTAAGCACAGTAAAGTTTTCTTGGTGAACCCCGCAGGGTTTGAAGAGATTCAGAACATAACAATAGTTCACAAAAGAACTTCAGCATTCATTTGAGATGGGTGGACTATCTCTTGGTTTGTATAAATGAAAACAAGTGTCAATCTCTGAGGAACATTTTTTTTTATTTTCATGATCCACACCTCAAGGGACCCTCCTGTTAGCTTTTTCTTTCTCTCGCTATTCCTTTTTCCTTCTCTATTTCTTCCATTGGTCCTATTTTATTTGTCTTTATTCTCTTTCCTGCCTGTAAGCAAAGGAACCCAGTGAAATATAGAACATTCACATGCTTTCAAAAGTTAGATGTATTTAAACAGGTATACTCAGAGAAGTGTTTACCCATATTCTCTAACTCCATTTCTCCCAAAATTCTTACCACCCTTTTAGGTAACCAGTTTCACAGTTTTCTGGCTTATCTTCACTACATTTGTACTACATTTAAGTTTTAAAACTGTCAGAAGCACTTTAATCACATCAAGCTTGTTTGTAACTGGTTGCAGCAAAGGACCTACAGATTAAAAGTAGTTTTAAATCCTGAAGTTACATAGTGTTTATAATATGCATGAATCAAAGAGTTTGTGTGGGGAAAGTTCACTCAAAGGTATGATACATCTAAAGTGATGACAATAAGTACAATTAATAAATGACTACTTTTGCCTTCACTACCAATTCTATAACTATGCACAGTTGTCAAAGACAAGATTTACACACTTTGATGTTATATGAAAACCTAAATGATTCCCACCAATAAAACAGTCTCACAAAAAACAATTTAAAACAAGATAATTCCTCTAACATTACAAACAGAAAAAAATATATATTATTATTGGAGAAAGAACAGAATGCAAGCAATTCAACTTTACTTGGGATTGCTGTTTCAACAAGATTAGTTAGTTTTGTTAATCAAACTCTTCAATGAGTTTTGTAGGTCCTAAATTCCATTTCCTTATAAATACTCTAAATGGAATTGATACCACCATAACTGATTTTAAAAAGATTTAAGGTCTTTGGAGGTTACATAATTTTTTGCATTTAATATAAGCTGATTTCTTTCCTAAGGGAGAGATTTTTCTGATTTTATATTGTCTCTGCTTAATAAAAACAAAAACAAAACTCTGGGTACTGACAGCTGTAATTAGCTTGTAAGAGGGCTCACCACCTGGTGAACTGAGACAGTTAACGTGCAAATACAACATTCCCTGCTTTCTGTGTGGGGTTCACTCCAAATAAGAACACACGCTTGAAAAAGACTTTTAATTTTAGCCTCATTTGAACAGCGCGGGTGGGAATGTTCTCCCATCATAGAGTTTCTCTGCAAACCAACTCCAGAACGAGAGTTAAGAACTGTCCATAAACTGCACTATGGAGGTAAGAAATAGGAAGGAAATAGTGGAATGATCCTAACAAATGAGAAGATTTCAAAGTCGCAAGAGGAGGCTCCAACAATCTACAAAAATTTTTTTTTTCCAACACCAGAGGTAAAAATCATCCTAGCTGGTGTGGACCTGGGGAAATAAAAGTCGGTTTCACAAATACAGCCTGCCTGAGAACATGTGCCCTGCCATTTGGTAAGAGGCAGCTTTACAGGGAGAATTGCTTGCAGCACCAGAGCCATATACCCACCAGCTCCTCACCAGATGTGCCCACCAGCAAAGCAGTGATGAGGGCAGCAAAACGAAGCTTTTTTGAGAAGGGGAAAGGAGTCAAGGTCTCTGAGAGGACAAGCAGCTCTCCTTTGTGAATCCTCGGGAATGAAATAGCTGTAGTTCGCTATAAATCTTTGCTAACATGGATGAGGTCTCAAAATGTTCCATTCATTTCCACAACCTTTTAGTAACTCCTTCCAAATGCCAGGCACTGAAGCAGAAGATGAGGCCTCTGCAACAAACTGTATACAACTAAGCACAGAAGACAGGTGTGGATCTCTTTCTTCAGAGACCACTAGCCAAAAATGCAGTGGACCAAAAGCCTTTTCTCCAACATGAATTCGATTCCTATCATGCAAACAGATTCTCCTCTTCCAGTGGCTTCATAGCCTTCTGTGTTAATCGTAGTTAATCATGTGCCCTTAAAATGCAAGCAGGCTTGAGATCAGTGAAGAAAGAATGGGGAGAAGAAATTTGGGGACAACAGAGCAGACAGACTGGGGAGAAAAGGTGAAACAGCGTCATCCTCGGTTCTGGTGAAGATGAAACCAGGGTAAATTAAAGGTCATGCTCTCAACAAGTATTTATGGACTCTTATCCTGACCTAGGCACTGTTAGGCAGTGGGGCCTCTAAGGAGAACGAGGTCAGGATTGGTCCCTGCACTAGGGGAGCTTCCTAGAGGGCAGGACGAAGATAATATTAAACTAGCAACAAAAATATGTGGTGGTATGATAAGAGAAGTTTGGGTGCTGAGGAAACATAAACAGGGCAGCTAAGCCCTGATAAGGAAGCCAGAGAAGCCACAGGAAGAAGGGCTATAAAGTCTAAGCTGAGGTCTGAGGAATGAGTAGGGAACTAAGGCGAGTGAATGGAGGGCTAAAGAGTGTTATGGGTAGAAAATGAGAAAAACATGAGCTTAAGGAGAAAAGAACTTCACCATAGCCAGTGTTTGGAAGACAAGTGTGAGAACTGAGGGTGAAGATGCTGCAGGTTAGGGCAGCATCATCAAAGTGTAATGGGCTCCCTGGAGCCTTCCCTCCTCACTTACCAGTCTGTGCAGAACATTCTACTTTAAGCAAGAGTCCCTCCTTTTCTCCATTAACTTAAATATCTGTCATTGATATGGATTCATGAGATCTTTTCCCCCAATGCTTTATAATGTATTATTATCACCCATATTTAATCAGGGAGAGCCCCTTTGTGGGAAAACAGCCTATAGCTTGGCTACAGTAATACCATCCTGAAGGAAGCTGCATTAATGACTGATGTCTGACTCCAGCTATCAAGGTGTTCCCGCAGCAAGGTTAAGAAACAATCCCGGCCAGACCCAGTGGTTCATGCCTCTAATCCCAGCACTTTGGGAGGTCGAGGTGAGAGCATTGCCTGAACCCCTTGGCGAGACCTCATCACTACAATAAATCAAAAATTAGCTGGGCATGGTGGCACGTGCCTATAGTTCCAGGTTGAGGTGGAAGGATGGCCTGAGCCCAGCAGGTCTAGGCTGCGGTGGCCATGAGTATGCCACTGTACTCCAGCCTGGGCAACAGAGTGAGACTCCGACTCAAAAAAAAAAAAAAAAGAAAAAAGAAACAATCCCTGTAGCATAGATAACCCCTCATAAAGATGCTAATCTGGCATCTAGATAGTGATCACACTGAATAGATTTGTAAGGAAGTCTGAGGTGTGACCAGCAGCACATGTTTTTACCCTAAAAGCCTAATATATAAAGGATACTTTCTGGAGAACCAGTGCAAGGATCCATTGTCTTGTGGCTGCTGGAGACAAGGCTTCTCTTTCTAAGTCCCTATAAAATGTTTCTTTCTGAGAAACTGGATTTGTCAGCCTCTTTCTTTGGCTTCTCAGCTCCCTCACCTTGTCCCAGGCTTGATTTGCTTCTACCCTGCCCCACCCCCAAATGCAGCCATTTCTCAGAGATTCCCTGATTCCTTGAAATAGGGAATGGTAGTACAGAGTAACACCCAGGGCTTAATGTACTAATTGCTTCTATGATGTCTGCTTTTGGGTCCTTTTATTAGAAAGACCTAAGAAATATATCTGCATGTATACACATATATTAATATACACTTACGCATGTGCATATACATATATATACACATACAAGTGCATGCATACATGTCCATACACATACATATACATATTTTAGAAATCATGAGCAGCAAGGTTATCTCCACCTTCAATCCATTCCCACAGGATTCTTTCTTACATTCCCCAATTCTATATTTGTATGTGTCCCTTCTTCTGCAATAACTCCAACAATATTAGCATATTTATTTGCTTGCTCTATCTTATAACATACCTACAATAGTTTCAGAATTGCTTTGCCCAACAGTTACCAGAAGTCATCCATTTAAGAGTTAAAGATTTGTTTGCAGTTCTCCCACACCCCTCCCTTCGCCATCCTTACTCCCTCAGCCAAGAGTGAAGATGCTCTGTCAAATGCCCTGTTCACAAATTATGTTCTTTTCCTTTCCATGTAGTCATACTATGAAATAATAACTGAGTTCATTACAACCAAGCTCACTTGCTTTAGTTTGTTTATCATTTTAGTATTTTTTCTCTACTTCCCTTCCTTGTTGATGTAATGTTAATGTTTAAAAATATAGAACATTTGCAAGCTTTCAAAAGTTAGAAGTATACCAAAAGGTATACTCAGAAAAGTGTTCCCCCATATTCTCTGTACTTAATTTCTCCCAAGACCCTTACCACCCTTTTAGGTAACCAGCTTCACAGTTTTCTGGCTTATCTTCACTTCACTTACTTTTATTTTCAGTAAGAATAACAGATATGTGTGTGTGTTCTCCTAGTTCTTCTTTCTTAAAAAAGAAGGTCGCATACTATAATACTCATCTGCACTTTTTTTTTCACTTAAACATATGTCCTAAAAATCACTCCTTATCTTTTTTGTAGCTTCATAGCACTTCTCCTTTGAGTATATATGTCACAGCTTATTCAACCAATGCTTTATGCTTGGACATTTAAGGTTAGTTAAAATGCTAGAGATGACCAAAATGAGGCAGCTAGAGTGAGTTTCTCCTACAGAGTAAACTAAGATAGAGATAATTTCCTCAGCACCTCAGAAGAACAGATCCAACAACTCACCTCATGAGTCTCCAAAAGAGTGATGATAACCACTTAGAGCAAAGAATAAGAAAAAATTATTCAACCTGAGCTGAAACTGGCCAGACTCTTGCCTGCCCCACCACAGTCCACCACAGCTTCTGGATACAATGGGAAAGGTGAGGGGGCAGAATTCAGGAGTTCTGCACTTCTGCTGTGAACCTGCAGGGCACCCTGAGCCTTGTGGGACCCCAGTCACTCACAGGAAACTGCCTTCCCCACAACCCTGCTTTGCCTTGAAGTGGTTCAGGAAAAAAGCCTTCTGCAGTGCCAGCCACCATTTCCCAGGAATTCAACCCTTGCAGGGTGGAGCAGCTGCTTTCCAGCTGGCTTGGGAGGTAATCAGCCCCAAAGGCAAACTCCAAGGCTGCAGACAGTTCCTAGCTGGCTGGGTTGCCTGAGAACACCGGAGGCCCTGAGGCCAGCTGCACCTTGACATTCAGATCACAGATTGCCTGAGGCCAAGGCAGAACCAGATGGGAAATGTTGCCATAGCAACCCCTCACTCCCCTTGTGAACATTTCTATGCCTGCTCTGCACAATGGTGTTGCCCTAATGGCCTAATGACCTAGGACTTCCACCTAATCCCCACTGGGGTAACTGAGTGCACACTTGTGGGTGCTTCAGTTCCTTTCCCCTGCAGTACCCCCCAAGGCCCAAAATAGAGAACTTGAGAAATCCCCAGAACCCCACCCATGTTGGGGCTTGCTAGCTTGGAACAACACTCACCAAGGAGAAACCCAACAGCCACCACCATAGCTGGTTTTCTTCCACAGGCGCCACCTCCTGGCTGATGGTCAACAATACAGCCCACCAAATCAGATACAATACCTCAGCTTTGAGGAAAGCCTGATCCCTAAAGTTAACAACACTTTCCAAGCCACTCTGGCCAGTCAGGATGCAGTGAGCCAGTGTAGGTACACAGCACAGGACTGCCACTGCTAGCAATTGAGAAACTCACCACACCAAGGCTATATATAACTCTACAATGCCTGTGTCAGCTCCCTGCCAACCTCAAATAAGAAGAAATTGCCCAAATGAGGAAAAACCAGAAAAATATTTCTGACAATATGAAAAAAAACAGAGTTCTCCAACACCCCCAAAAGATCACAGCAACTCTTCCCCAATGAACCCTAACCAAAATGAAATTTTTGAAATTCCAGACATAGAATTAAAAGGTTGTTTATAAAATTGATCAATGAACTTCAGGAGAAAACTGAAAACTAACATAAAGATAAAAAAAAGAAAAACTATTCAGGACATGAATGAAAAATTCTCCAAATAGACACACACACACACACACACACACACACACACACCTCAAGCTGAAGTTCTAGACGTGAAAAAAGCATTTGGGAAAGCACAAAACACAGTGGAAAGTTTTTAACAGTAGATTAGAACAAGCAGAAGAAAGAATTTCAGAACCTGAAGACAGAGCTTTTCAATTAACCCAATGAGAAAACAATAATGAAAAAAGAATCAAGAGAATGGAACAAAGTCTTCAAGAAATATGGGATTATGTAAAATGTCCAAACCTAAGAATCATAGGTGTTTCTGAGGAAGAAGAGAAAGCAACAGGTTTGGAAAACTTATTTAAAGGAATAATGGTGCAAAACTTCCCTGGCCTTGCCAGAGATCTAAATATCCAAACACAAGAAGCCCAAAGACTCTCCAGAAGATTCATCGCAAAAAGGACATCCCCAAGGCATACAGTCATCCAGCTATGAAAAGTTAATGTGAAGGAAATAATTGTAACAGAAGTGAGACAAAAACATCAAATAACTTACAAAGGCAAATGTATCAGATTAACAGCAGGCTTCTCAGAAGAAACTCTATGAGCCAGAAGGTATTGAGGCCCCATTTTCAATCTCCTCAAACAGAAAAATTGTCAGCCAAAGATTTTGTATTCCACAAAACGAAGTTTCATAAATGAAGGAGAAATGAAGTCCTTTTCAGACAAGCAAACACTGAGGGAATTTGTCACCAGTAGACCCTCTCTATAAGAAATATAGAAATAACTCTGAATGTAAATGGTCTCAATGCCCCACTAAAAAGATACAGACTGGCAGAATGGATTTTTAAAAAAACAAACCTAAATATCTGTTGCCTTCAAGAGACCCACTTAACTTACAAAGGCTCCTATAGACTCTAGGTAAAGGGATGGGAGAAAATATTTTATGCAAATGGAAATGGAAACCAAAAACAAACAGGAGTATTCATTCTCATATCAGATAAAACAGACCGTAAAAAAAGGACAAAGAGGGTTATTATATAATGATAAAAGGATTAATCCAATGAGAGGACATAGCAATTTTAAATATATGTACTGCCTAACATCAGAGCCCCCAGCTTTATAAAACAAATTCTACTAGACCTAAAAAAAAGAGATAGACACCAATACAATAATCAACACTCCACTTACAGCAATAGACAGATCATCAAGGCAGAAAGTAAACAAAGAAACATTGGAGCTAAACAGGACTCTAGAAGAAATGGAACTAACGTCTACAGAACATTCCATCCCAAAACTACAGAATACACATTTTTCTCACTAGCACATGAAATATTCTCCAAGATAAACCATGTGATAGGCCACAAATCAAGTCTCAATAAATTCAAAAAAATAGAAATCATATCAAGCACCATTTCAGACCACAGTGGAATAAAACTAGAAATTAACTCTAAGAAGAACTCATGAAACTAAACAAAGACATGGAAGTTAAACAATTTTCTCCTGTATCATCCTTGGATCAACAATGAAATCAAGGTGGAAGTTACAAAATTTCTTGAAATGAATGACAACAAAAAAACAAGTTATCAAAACCTCTGGGACACAGCCAAAGCTGTGCTCAGAGGAAAATTGATAGCACTTAACGCCTATATTAATAAGGCTGAAATATCACACATCAACAAGCTAACATCACACCCCAAGGAACTAGAAAAACATGAAAAAAACAAATCCAAAGCTAGCCAAAGAAAAGAAATAAAAACAGATCAGAGAAGAACTAAATGAAATTGAAATTTTAAAAATACAAAGGATCAATGAAACAAAAAGTTGATTCTTTGAAAAGATTGACAGAATTGCTGTATACAACAAACCCACAGCCAATGTCATCCTGAATAGAGAAAAGTTGAACAAATTCCCCCTCAGAACTGGAACAAGGTAAGAATGCCCACTTTCACCACTATTGTTCAACATAGTACTGGAAGTCCTAGCCACAGCAAAGAAGAAATCAAACTATCTCTGTATGCCAACAATATCATCTTATATCTAGAGAACGCTAAAGGTCCTCCAAAAGACTCCTGGACTTGGTAAACAAATTCAGTATAGTTTCAAGATACAAAATCAACACACATAAATTAGTAGCACTGCTATACACCAATAGCAACCAAGCTGAGAATCAAATTAAAAAACTCACTTCCATTTACAAGAGCAGCCAAAAAGTTAAAATACCTAGGAATATATTTAACCAAGGAGGACGATCTCTCCAAGGAAAACTACAAAACTCTGACGAAAGAAATTGCAGAGGACACAAAAAAATAGAGAAAAATCCTATGCTCATGGATTGGAAGAATCAACATTATTAAAATAACCATATTAACCAAAGTAATCTATAGATTCACTGTAATCCCTATCAGAATACCACGTCATTTTCCAAAGAATTAGAGAAAACAATCCCAAAATTCATATGAAACCCAAAAAGAGCCAGAATAGCCAAAGCAATCCTAAGCAAAGAACAAAGCTAAAGGCATCACATTACCTGACTTCAAATTATCCTACAAGACTGTAGCTACCAAAACAGTTTGGTACTGGTACAAGAGCAGATGTATCGACCAATGAAACAGAATAGAGAATCCAGACCTATTACCAACTGATCATTGACAAAGCAGACAAAAGCATACACTGGGGAAAAGATACCCTACCCACAAATGGTGCTGGGAATATCGGATAGTTACGTGCAGAAAAATGAAACTTGATCCCTATCTCTCCCCATTTACAAAAATTAACTCAAGATGGATTAAAGACTTAAATGTCAGACCTGAAACCATAAAAATCCTAAAAGAAAACCTAGGGAAAACTCTTATGGACATCAGTCCAGGCAGTGAATTTATAACTAAAATCCCAAAAACAAATGTAATTAAAACAAAAACAAAGAAGTAGGATTTAAACTTAAAAGCTTCTGCACAGCAAAAAAATAATAATAATAATCAGCAGAACAAATAGGCAGCCTACAGAATGGGAAAAGACATTCACAAACTACACATCTGACAAAGGACTAATATCCAGATTCTACAAATAACTCAAACAAAGCAGCAAGAAAAAAGGAAAGAATCCCATTAAAAAGTGGGCAAACAACTCCGAACAGACATCTCTCAGAAGAAGGCCTGCAAATGGTCAACAAATATAAGAAAAAATGTTCAACATCACTCATCATCAGGGAAACGCCAGTTAAAAACACAAGGAAGTACTACCTCACACCAACAAGAATGGCCATTATTAAAAAATAAAATAACAATAGGTGCTGGCATGTATACAAAGAAAAGGGAACACTTATACACTGTTGATGGAAATGTAAACTAGTTCAGCCCCTTTGGAAATCGGCATAGAGATGACTCAAAGAACTGAAAGTAGATTTACCTTTTGATCCAGCAATCCCACTACTAGGGATCTACCCTAAGGAACAGAGTTTGTTATATAACAAAGACACCTGTAACCACATGTTCATCACAGCACAATTCACAATTGCAAACAGGTGGAATCAGCCTAAATGCTCATCAACCAATCAGTGGATAATGAAAATGTGGTTATATACGCCATAGAATACTACATAGCCATAAAAAAGAATGAAATGTCATTTGCAGCAATGTGGATGGAGCTGGAGATCATTATCCTAAGTAAACTGACTCAGAAACAGAAAACCAAACACCACATGTTCTCACTCATATGTGGAAACTAAACTATCACAAGGTTGGAAATAACAGACACTGGGGACACTAATAAGGGGGGAGAGTTCAGAAACTACCTACAGGGCACAACATTTACTATCTGGGGAATGGGCCACCTGAGACCCAATCCCCACCATAATACAATATGTCCATGTAACAAATAAAATTTTAAAAATTTTAAAAATAATTTGTATTCGTACAGACAACAATTAACACTTAAAATGCAATTTTTTTTTTGAGTCAGAGTCTCACTCTGTCACCCAGGCTGGAATGCAGTGGCGCACTCACAGCCACTGCAGCCTTGACCTGCTGGGCTCAGGCTATCCTTCCGCCTCAGCCTTCCAAGTAGCTGGAACTACAGGTGTGCCACCACAACTGGCTAATTTTTTTAGATGTATTTACTGTAGAGACGAGGTCTCACCAAGTTGCCCAGGCTGGTCTCGAACCCCTGGGCTAAGGCAATCCTCTTGCCTCCACCTCCCAAAGTGCTGAGATTACAGGCATGAGCTACCACACCCAGCAAAATGCAAATTTTTATAGTTATATAATTTATTTTATATCTACATGAACTGCTAATTATATGGGGTGAAAGAAAAGATATTCTTTTTTCTCTTAGTCTCTGAAGTTTCAAATGAAGTACACTATCAACTACCTTGACCTAATTGATATTGGACACTAGATCCAACAAGTACAAGAATACATATTCTGTAACATTCATATGGTACATTCACTTACAGAGATCATATATTGAGACATAAAACAATAATATTTTTTATAATATTGAACTCATACAGAACATGTTCTCTGGTCAAAATAATTTTATAAGAAATCACCAAGTTATCTAGTGGAAAAAAAAAAGTATTAGAAGTTTTAACACATCCCTCTATGTAATCCATAGTTCAAAGAAGAAAACATAAGGGAAATTAGAAAATACTAGGGGGACCTTTAAAAAAAACAGAATTTATTTATTTTTTAAAAAGTGTGTATTTATTCTTACACGTTTAAACTTCAGTCACCTTCAAAGTATTCTCTGATGCAATACACCTATCGAGATGCTTTTTCCATTGCTCAAGACAGTTTTTGAACTTCTCAATATTGATGCCTTTTAGTGCTTCTGTCATTTTTTGTTTCACTTCCTCCACATCGCAAAACATTTCCCTTTGAGGACATTTTTCATCCAGAGGAAAAAAAGTCACATGGGCAAGATCAGTTGAACAGGCAGGGTGGGGCCATGGAGATCATGCCATTTTTTATCAAAAACTGATGAACACTCCACTGCAGTGTGGGCAACTTGTTCGTGTAAATCACCCATCATGAAACAGGCAAATGCATTGAAAGAATCTCAAAAAAAACCCCAAAATTCACTGAAGCTGAATACAGTCTTTCACAACACTAGCTGATACACTGATGCCAGTGGATTCCTAGAACACTCAGCAACAGGGGAAGCCAGTACTACAAGGGACACACCCTCCAAAAAGTAATTCTGGGTTTGTTGGGTCCCCCTACATATTTTCAACTGAATGATAATTAAAGCATACCTTTCAAAAGTATGAGATAACTTATCAAGATTTTCTCTAAAGTTACAGTAATCAACAGAGTATGGTATTGGCAAAAAGACAGACACATAGATCAACAGAACAGAACTGAGAAGCCAGAAATAGACCTACACAAATAGGGTCAACTTATTTTTGAATAGAGGTACAAAGGTCATCCAGTGAAAAAGGGATCACCTCTTCAACAATAGTGCTGAAACAATTGGACATCCACATGAAAAAAGAAAAAAAAAATGAATCCAGCAATACTTCACATTTTATTTTTAAAAGTGACTCAAGGTAACACCCTCAGGTTCCCTCCCACTGCGGGAACTTTTCTGTCCTCTCAATAAATCCTGCTTTCAAAAAAAAAAAAAAAGTGACTTAAAATGAATTATAGACCTACATATGAAAAGTAAAGCCATAAATCTTCTAGAACATAATGGAAAAAAATCAACTCGAACTTGGATTTGAGGTGGGCTTTTAGGTAAAGCATCTGAAGTACAGTCTATGAAAAAAAATTGATATGTTAGACTATAACTTTATAAAAATTAATAGCTTTTGTTCTACAAAAAACAGTTACGTGGATCAAACAACAAACCACCAACTAGAAGAAAATATTTTACCTTCAAAATGATGTTACATATATTATTAAAGGATTTGTAATTAATATATAAATAAAATTAGAACTCAACAAAATCCTAATTTAAAAAGTGAATGTAACACTGATAGATCTGTACAGACACTTGACAAATAAAGAATATAAACATGAAATATACAGGTGGAGAGATGCTTAACATCATTTGTCACTGGAGAAATGGAAATTGGAACTACAATGTAATACACTACACTATTAGAATTGCTAAAACATTTTTTTTAAAAACTGACCACAAAATTCTGGAAAGAATATATAGAACAGAGAGTCTTTTTCACTGCTGATAGGAATTCAAACTATTAAAGTCACTTTGTAAGTCCATTTGGAAGTTTCTTATAAAGTTAAGCACAGGCTTACCATCACTCCATGATATTTACTCAAGTGAATTTAAGACGTATGTCCACATAAGAACCTGCACGTAAGTGTTTATAGCAACTTTAAATATAATCATTAAAAACTGTAAACAGCCAAGACACCCTTCAACAAATAGTGCAAGGGTAAGCAAGCTTATGATATAGATTATAAGAAATGACTATATTATTATATGATATACTATATGACTCCATCCATATCAAATTCTGAACAAAGCAAAACTGTAGGGATGGAAAACAGATCAGTGGTCATCAGAGCTTGATGAGGAGTGATAAGGAGGATCAAAGGGAAACTTCCAGAATGAAAGAACAGTACTATGTTGCACAGTATTTGGGTAGTGGATATATGGTTCTATGCCTTTGTCAAAATCCCTAGAACTGTACATTACAAAGAGTGCAGTTTAATATATGCAAGTGATATATAAATATATACATAAATATAGAGATCTATGTATATTTATAAGGACTAAACTCTGACCACTGCTCTTTGCTCCAAATCTTCCTAGGGCATCTGGAGAGAGTCATGTCCACAGGCCATCAGTTTACATAACAGGTTACTCTGACCCATTGTATTGTGTCTTGCTCTGGCATCATGACTCTGGCGTAGCATCACATGATGATTAACAGACTTCTTGTCTTAACTAACGTATGAAAGCTAACATACATTTTCTTTTTACCAACTCTAATTTTCTAGGTAAAACTCCTTTAACCAATTACAAATCAAGTAATCTCTGAAACCAATAATGATCTATCAGTTGTCAGTTCAAGTTATCCCACATTTTGGGCCAAACCTATGAATAACCTCCAAATGTTGATTGATTCTACACGAAAATCCTTGACAAATAAGGTGATCAGTATCGTACATAGTTGATAAATAACTAGTTTGTCTAGGAAATAGGTATTTAAAAGTGCTTATGAAACTTTGTTAGACCTAAGGCATGAAAATCTGATTTACTTTGGAGGATGGAACACTGGTAATCCATGGTACATGTTGATAAAGTTATTATTTAAATTAAAACCTGTTTTGGTCTGCTTTGTGCTGCTATAATAGAGTACCTGAGTCTAGATAATTTAAATTAACAGAAAGTTATGTTCTCACAGTTCTGGAGTCTGGGAAGTCCAAGATAGAGGTGCTAGTATCCGGTGAGGGCCTTCTTGCTGTATCATTACATGGCAGAAGGAGGAAGGTAAGCAATAAAAATGGGAAGAAAACTTATCTTTCTATAACAGTATGAATTGCCTCTTAAAGATCCCACTGCAGCTGGGTGTGGTGGCTCAAGCCTGTAATCCCAGCAATTTGGGAGGCCAAGGTGAAAGGATTGCCTGAGCCCACGGGTTCGAGACCAGCCTAGACAACTTGGTGGACCTCATCTCTACAATAAATCAAAAAATTAGCTGGGCATGGTGGCACGTGCCTATAGTTCCAGCTTAAAAAATAATTGTATTTTTTAATATTGTAACAAAAGCAATTAAATTTCTTTCTTTTTTTTTTTTATTTTTTTGAGTAAGAGTCTCACTCTGTCTCCCAGGCTGGAGTGCAGTAGCACGCTGCTCACAGCCACCGCAGCCTCAACCTTCTGGGCTTAAGCAATCCTTCTGCCTCAGCCTTCCAAGTAGCTGGAACTACAGGCGCATGCTACCACCCCCGGATGATTTTTTGATTTATTGTAGAGACGAGGTCTCACCAAGCTGCCCAGGCTGGTCTTGAACACCTGAGCTCAAGCAATCTTCTCACCTCGGCCTCCCAAAGTGCTGGGATTACAGGCTTGAGCCACCGCACCCCGAAGCAATTAAATTTCAACATGAGATTTGGAAGGGACAAATATTAAAACCATGCACCCCCTCTATCAATTTAAAATGGAATGTCTCTTGGACTGAGCAATTCATGCTATAAACTGTAACAAAGGAAGGAAGCGTCTCCAAATCTACCAAGCACATGATTTTGTTATGGTCCAATCCAATAAATCCCTTGCATTTAATCAAAGACAAGAGGCAGAAACTGGGAGGAAAGGGAGTGTTTAATTTCTATAACCAGATTATAGGGAGATGGGTTGTCATCGTTACCAAAACCTGCCCAACATACAAAATAATTCCAGTATTTATACTCAAAATTTATAGTCCTTCACCCATCCCGAGTTTAAAGTATATGTGCAGTTTCAGCACGACTCAAGCTTTCCATTAACATTTTTTGATACATGACCACTGATATGACACAAAGTCTTCTGGTTATGCTGACATTTTAGATAACATTTTTGAATATACATGTTTTGTTTTGTTTTGTTTTACAGTTTTTCAATGGAAGGGGCAGACGGTTGCAACATTTGGAAGAAAGACAAAATCACAACATCTAAAAATCCTAACTCTTGCCGGGCTCCGTGGCTCAGCCTGTAATCCCACGCCTTGGGAGGATGAGGTGAGTGGATTGCCTGAGCCTGCGGGTTCGAGACCCGCCTGGGCAACTTGGTGAGACCTCATCTCTACAATAAATAAAAAAAAATTAGTCGGGCGCGGTAGCACGCGCATATAATTCCAGCTACTCGCAAGGCTGAGGCGGAAGGATCGCCAGAGCCCAGCAGGTTGAAGATGCGGTGGCCATAAGCGGCCACTGCACTCCAGTCTGGGCGACAGAGTGAGACTCCAAATCAAAAATAAATAAATAAATAAATAAATAAATAAGTAATAACTCTAAATTGTTTTAAAGTATAATTGTAACAATCTTTTATTTTCAGAGCCTGATCTATAACAATCCGATCTCTTTGTATTTACAGATGGAAGGGAGGTGGTCAGTGCCCACACCAGACTTTCAGACACTCTCCTATATGCCTTGGACAACTCTCCTAATTATTAGGTGGTCTAGCTTACCAGCTGTTTTTTCTTCAGCACCAACAATGGCTTACTAAATAAGGTTGGCTTCTGAGGAGCACTTGCATCTTTGAAAAGTTCTAAGGAGCTATGATTTGCAGGACACTCATTATATTCTGAACCATCCTGATGTCAGTGAAGGTGAAGGGAACCCAGAGAGTCAGGAGTCAGAGACAAGGGGAGTGTGATGATCATAATTAGCATCATCCATGTTTCCTGGGGGGAAAAAGATGAATTATAAGGGAAAAAATGAGAAGAGTATTTTATCCAAAAGCCACTACATTAATTTGATCATTATCCTCTTTTCTTGTTCACCTGTGATTATCCCTGGAGATTTCTATCCTGTCTTTTGATTCATCATCTCCTAAACTCTTTCCCAAACATGCCATGATTAAATTTTATTTCTGTATGTTAATATAAAGTAAAATAAATTATATATTATCAGTTAAGACAAACATGAAAAAGTAAAATTATTCCAAAAATTAAGAGAATTGTCTTAAGATATTTGGGTATGAAAAAAATTTTTTTAATGAGACACAAATAACTTAAGCCATTGTACCATAAACTGAAAATGTTTACACTTCAAATGACATACAGAGGGTGCCAAAAAAGTATGCACATTTTAAGAAAAAAGCTGTATTAAAATTGTAACGCTCAATACATACTGATAACAAAAGATGATCATAGCCACAAAAACCTCAAAATATTAGTAAATAAGACTGAGTATTATATGAAAAAGATACTACACAACAAATAAATGGGAGTTATAAGAAAAATGCAAGATTGCTTTAGTCTCAAAAAATTATAGTAATTTACCACATGCACAGAAAAGAGCAGAAAAATATGTGGCCATCTCAAGAGATGCGGAAAAATTACCTGAGAAAATTTAACAGCCATTCATAAGACAAGTTTTCAAGGACTGGGTGCAGAGGCTCATGCTTGTAATCCCAGCAATTTGGGAGGCTGAGGTGAGAGGATTGCCTGAGCCCAGCAGCTGGGAACCAGGCTGGGCAACATGGTGAGATTTTGTCTCTAAAACAAACAAACAAGCCAGATGTGGTGGTGCACCGGTAGTCCCAGCTATTCGGAAGGCTAGGCAGAGGGATTGCCTGAGCCCAGCAGGTCAAGGCTGTGGTTGTTATCGTGCCACTGCCATCCAGCCTGGGTGACAGAATGATACTCTGATTTTTAAAAAACTCTCAATAAACTACAAATAAAAGAGACCTTGCTTAATCTAATAAAGGTTATTTACTTCTTTTAGTTGGAAGTAAAATGAGGATATCCTAGATTATCAGTTCTATTTGACACTGCAATAAGGAACCAACAGTTAAAAGTTCAAGATTAGATACAAAATAGAATTGTCGTCATTCACAGAAAACATGGAGAAAATCTAAAACACTTTATTAACAAGCTATGAGAAATGCCAAGTGAATTTGCCAAGATCAATGGACAATAAAAAGTAACATTTTAATATATGAGTAGTAAATAATGAGAAGAAATGGCATTTTTAAACTTTGAACATGCTATTTACAATAGCATAAAGAAACATAAAATTTGTATAAATAAATATAACAAGATATACAAAACCTCATCACTCAAAATTATCAAACACTACTGAGACAAATTAAGTGGAGAATTCTCTTATTTTACTTGTTTTTATTTATTCATTTATTTTTTTTTCTGGGAATCTATGTACTCCTAAAATGTACATGGAAATATGAGATAGCCAAAACAATCTTTTATTATTTTTTTTTTTTGAGTTGGAGTCTCACTCTGTCACCCAGACTGGAGTGCAGTGGCACGCTCCCTGCCACCGCAGCCTCGACCTGCTGGGCTCTGGTGATCCTTCTGCCTCAGCCTTCCAAGTAGCCAGAACTACAGGCGCACGCTACCACGCCCGGCTAATTTTTTTGATTTTATTGTAGAGACGAGATCTCGCCAACTTGCACAGGCGGGTCTGGAACCCGCGGGCTCAGGCAATCCACTCACCTCAGCCTCCCAAAGCGCGGGATTACAGGCTGTCGCCGCCGAGCCCGGCTAACAATCTTAAACACACGCACACACACACACACACACACACACACAAACACACACACACTTGGAGTACTTAAATTATCATATATCAGAGGTACTTGAAAACTACATGGACTAAAGAGTGAAGTAGTTAGTTGGGATAGACAAACAGAAAAGTTAATTAAAATAAAGTCTACTCTATTTTTTAGAGTTTTATGGTTTTCACCCTTGCATGTGGGTTTTTAATCCACTTTGTGTTAATTTTTATATATGGTGTGAGGTTGGGTTAGCAAATGGATAACCAGTTGTCCCAGCAGCATTTGATGAAGAGTCTATTGTTTCCCTCATTGATACCTTTACTGGTGTTCTTTATATATGATTTTGTCATATGACTCTCAGTTATTGTCTACCACCCTTTTATTTCACCCTAAAAGATTCACTTTAGTATTTCTTGTAGGGAAAGTCTTTTAGTAATGAACTCTTTCTGCTTTTAATTATCTGGGACTGCCTTAATTTCTCCATCATTTATTTTACTTTTTAATTGTGATCCAATACACATAATATAAAATCTACCATCTTAATTATTGTTAATGGTACAGTTCGATAGTATTAGGAACATTCATACATTGTGCAACCAATCTCCAGAACTCTTTTCATCTTGCAAAACTCTATCTTTTTGAAGGATAGTTTGCCAGATATGGAAATTCTTGTTGATAGTCTCATTCTTTCAGCATGTTAAACAAATCATTCCACTGCTGTGTTACTTCAATAATTTCTAACAGGAAATTGGCTACTAATCTAAATAAGTCTGCCTTGTGCATGTTGAGTCATCACTTGCTGCTTTCCGAATACTCTTTCTCTTTTAACAATTTGGCTTATATATCTTGGTGTGGATCTCTTTGAGTTTAGCCTTGTTAGATATCATTAAGATCCTTAAATGTATAGGTTTATGCCTTTTATCAAAATGGGGAAGTTCTCTCTCATTATTTTACACAACATACTTACTGGTTGTTTATTTATTTATTTTCTCTCTCTCCTTTCTATTGGGAACTCTTATTATACATATGTTATTACACTTGATGGTGGCCAGAGATTTCATAGGCTATAATCATTTGCCTCCATTCTTTTCCCTTTCTTAGACTGCAAATATTGTCTGACCTGTCTTCAATTCACTGATTCTTCCAACTGCTAAACAACGCATATATTGGTCAGTTTGATGGTGTCCCATAAGTCACTTCATCTTTGTTCAATTTAGATGCTTTTTTCTTCTTTTTTATTTCTTTCCTGTTTCTCACACTCCATAATTTCAAATGACTTGTCTTCAACTTTGCTGATTCTTTCTTCTACTTTATCAAGACTGCTGATAACCTGGTCTAATTTTTTTTTTAATTTCAGCAATAATACATTTCCACTCTAGAATTTTTGATCTGATTCTTTATGGTAATTTTCATTTCTCTATTGATAGTCTTGATTTGGTGAGATATTGGTTTTTCTGGTTCCTTTATTCCTTTATCCATGTTTTATTTTAGCTCTTTGTATGTATTTAAGACAACTGAATTAAAATCTTGGACTAGTAAGTTCAATGACTTGGCTTACTCAAAGATAGTGTCCATTGACCTATTCTTTCCTGTTAATGGGACACTTTCTTGAATCTTTGTATGTTTCATAATTGTTTGTTGAAAATTGAACATTTTGAATACTATCATATGGTAAATCTGGAATCTGATTCTTCCTCCTCCCCAGAGATTCTTTTTGCCCCTTGTTACAGATTGTATGTTTCCTTACTTAGTGACTTTTAAAAACTATTTTTGTAAAGACTGCTTTTTATCATGTGTGGTCACTAAAGTCTATATTATTAGCTTAGTGGTGAACTGACAATTTGACAGAGGTTTCCTTAAATAGCTGGATCCCAAAATAATTAGTAATCTCTCCCAGGTTTTACAGATGGGCTCTGAGTTGGGGTTTTCCTTCAACACCTAACAAAGCTGTTTACAATTCCAATTTAGCCTTTATCTATTGCTTACATGGAACCTACAGAGCAGCCAGAGATGAAAGCTAAAGGTCATCAGATGTTTTTGAGCATGTGTGTAGTCCTGGGCATGCACAAAGACTTCTAGATTCCTCGGCGTATAGGGATTTTCAAAGCCCTGTTCCCCCATGTGGCTCCTTCTCCATCCTCTATCTTCCTAAGCTTTTCAGTCTATCTGTTGTTTTTCCCTTCTGTTATCCCATGCTCCAGAAACATGTGACTAGTTTATGCCTTTAAATGATTTTGCCAAACATTGATATGAAGACCACTCCAGCCCAAAAACATACCAAAAAATATCCAAAGGGGGTGAAAGAAAACATGCCTCTGAGCTGATTCCCTCAGGGGGCCATCATAAATGTGAAAAGACACACTCATAATTTTTTTTTTTTTTTTTTTGAGTGGAATCTCACTCTGTCACTCAGGTTAGAGTGCAGTGGCATGTTCACAGCCACCGCAGCCTCGACCTGCTGGGCTCAGGCAATCCTTCTGCCTCAGTCTTCCAAGTAGCTGGAATTACAGGCACGTGCCACCATGCCCGGCTAATTTTTTGAGTTATTGTAGAGATGAGGTCTCGCCAACTTGCCCAAGCTGGTCTCATCGAACCTGTGGGCTCAGGCAATCCTCTCACCTTGGCCTCCCAAAGTGCTGGAATTATAGGCATTTGCCACTGCGGCCAACCACTCAATCATGATTCTTTGGCAACAAAGTCTACATTGCCTCTTCTGGCATCAGGAAGCTGCCTCAGGAATGTGGGCCACCATCCCCATGGCTGCCTTGTAGCAGGTTTAGGTTGGCAGTCAGCAGGCACCTAAGAAAACAGGCCACTGTGCTCCCTTATCAAAATTTAGATGTTTTCTTCATTAAGCACTCTCTTGGTTGTTGTAAGTTTTTTTTTTTTTAAGATGTAGGGTACACATCAGTATTAGGTACAATAGTGGTCTACCTGCAGATGAAGTTTGGGCCTCTTATTGGGCCTTATTTCCCCTAGTTTAGGATCAGGTACACTTTTTAATGTTATGTCCCCCCACCCCAACCTGCAGCAGTATTCCACTACCGATCCCTCTTATAGTATTGTGATAAATGTTCAGAACCCACTTATGAGTGAACATGTGGTATTCAGTTGTTTCTGTAATAGATCACTGAGTATAATAGATTCTAAATCCATCCAATTTGCTGAAAAGTCCATAATTTTGTTTTTCTTTATGAATGCATAATACTCCATTGTATATATTACCACATTTTCTTTATCTAGTCCACTTTCGATGGGCAGCAGAGTTGGTTCCAGGTTTTTGCTATTGTGAATAGTGCTGCAATAAACGTGCATGTGCAGGTATCTTTTATGTAGAATGATTTGAGTTCCTCTGGGTATATTCCCAGAAGGGGGATTGCTGGGTCATATGGAAGGTCAATATCTAGTTCTTTTAAAAATCGCCATATTGCTTTCCATAGAGGTTGGACTAGTTTACACTTCTGCCAACAGTGTAGAAATGTTCCCTTTTCTCCTCTTCCTTGCATCTGATGCTTTTTGATGTATCTGATGCTTTTTGATGTAATAATGATGACCATTCTTACTAGAGTTAGGTGGTATATCAATGGTGGTTGATTTACAGATCTTTGATGATTAGTGAGGCTGAGCATTTTTTCATGTATCTGTTGACTGCTCATATGCCTTCTTTTGAGAAGTGTCTATTCATGTCTTTTGCCCACTTTTTAATAGAGCTGTTTTCCCCCCTTTTAGCTCATCTGAGTTCCTTGCAGACGCTACATGTTAGATCTTGTCAGATATACAGTTAGCAAATATTTTTTCCCATTCTGTGGGTTGTCTCTTCGCTCTCTTGATGATTTCTTTTGTTTTGTCAAAGGTTTTCAGTTTGATGAGGTCCTACTTATCTTTCATGGCATATGCTTTTGGGGTTATGATCAATAATTGGTTGCCCATTCCAATGTGTAGAAGGGTGTCTACTGCATTTTCTTCTAAAAGTCTTATGGTTTGAGATTTTACATTTAGGTCTTTGATCCACTTAGAGTTGATTTTTGTGTATAGTGCTAGGCAGGGATCCTGTTTCATTCTGCATGTGGTCAGTCAGTTTTCCCAGCACCGTTTGCTAAATAGGGTCTCCTCTCCCCAGTGGTTGTTATTGGTGGCTTTGTCAATGAGTTGGTTGAGAAATCGGGTTTTTCTTCTGGCATCTCTACCCTGTTCCATTGGTCTATATGCCTGTACTTGTACCAATATCAGGCTGTTTTGATTACTGTAGCCTTATAATAAAGTTTAAAGTCTGGAGGTATGACACCTCCCACTTTGTGTCTTTTGCTGAGGATTGTTTTGGCTATCGGTGCTCCTTTTTGCTTCCATATGAATTTTAGTATTGTCATTTTCAGGTTCAAGAAGAATGATGCTGGTAATTTGATGGGTATCATGTTGAATCTGTAGACTGTCTTGGGTAGGATGGACATCTTAACAATATTGAAGCTGGGTGCAGTGGCTCATACCTGTAATCCCAGCACTTTGGGAGGCTGAGGCGAGAAGATCTCCTGAGCTCAGGAGTTCAAGACCAGCCTGAGCAACATGGCAAGACCTCATCTCTACAACAAATCAAGAAATTAGAAGGGTGTGGTGGCACACGCCTGTGGTTAGAGCAACTTGGAAGTCTGAGGCAGAAGGGTCACCTGAGTCCAGCAAGTAGAGGCTGCAGTGGCCATGAGTAAGAGTGAGACTCTCTCTCTCTCTCTCTCTCTCTCTCTCTCTCTCTCTCTCTCTATATATATATATATATATATATATATAATTCCTCCAATCTATGAGCATGGAATATTTTTCCATTTATTTGTGTCTCCTTTGATTTCTTTGAGCAATGTTTGGTAGTTTTCGTTGTAAAGGTCTTTTACTTCTCTGGTTAGGAAGATGCCAAGGTACTTCATTTTATTTGTTGGCTATTGTGAGCGGGATTGTGCTTATTTGGTTCTCTGCCTGTTTGTTGTTGGTGTATAAAAACGCAACTGTCTTTTACACGTTGATTTTGTATCCTGAGACTTTGCCAAAGTAATGTGTCAGTGCAAGGAGATTTTTGATAGATTCCCTTGGGTTTTCAAGGTATAGGTTTTCAAGATATAGGTTGTTGTAATCTTTTATTTGATTCCAGACATCAGAAAAACTTGATTTGGGGAGTTTTTTCCAGGTTAACTGGTGCTTTAGTGGAGGAATGAGTTTTTAGAGTTCTCTGCTCCACCATTTTTGGTGGCATCACTACAATTGTCTTTTTAAAAAATGTAAATATGAAAAATATCTTACGTATATACCCATGTAGTTATCATTTCTGGTGCTTTCCACTACATATTTCCATTCATTATAATTTTCTTTACACCCATAGAACATAAGCAATTATTATAGTTCAGGTCTGCTGATTATACATTTCTATACACTGTATGTCTGAAATGCCTACATTTTTTAAATATATGTTTAAATACTGTTCCTAGCTCTGTAGCCTCAGGCCGAGTTCTGTGACCTTCCCCACAATAAAAATTAGCACCCAGTACCATGTATACTGAATTATGTGTAAATTAGAAAAACTTGGCTCTCATAGTTTGCTCCAATATGTGTATAAGAAACCATTCTGGGGAACAGTGTCAAGGAGCAACAGAGATGTTCTTCATGTAGAGCTGAGAACCACTTTCTGAACCTTCTACCTGAATCTTCCACCTGGCTCTACCCCATGGTAGAAAGAATGATGTGAATCTCCCAACGGCACATCTCATAAATGATAATGTTCTTCCTTTTCTTTCTGAGGAAAAAATGGGCATAAAAAGTATGGCTTTAGCCAGGTGCAGTGGCTCACGTCTGTAATCCCAGCACTTTGGGAGGTAGAGGCGAGAGGATTACCTGAGCACAACATGGTGAAACCTCATCTCTACAAAAAATTAAAAAAATTAGGCACATGCCTGTGGTTCCAGCCACTTGGAAGGCTGAGGCAGAAGGCTTGCCCGAGCCCAGCAGGTTGAGGCTGCAGTGGCCATGAGCATGCCACTGTACTCTAGCCTGGGCAACAGAGACTCCGACTCAAAAATAAATAAATAAAGTATGGCTTTAAAGCTCACCCTATCCACCTACCCTGACACTCTGATTGCTGACCTCAGTGGTTCCCAACTTGGCTGAGCACTGAGATTGCTGACTTAAAAAATATTCAGGCTCTTCCCCAGAACCTTCAGCTCAGTGTTACAAACAAAACCAAGGAATTGTTTACTTAACAAGCCTTACAGGTGAGGCTAATGTACAGACACATGAGATCCTAGCCTGTGTTCTTGCTGCTAGAAGTATGATCTGGAGACCAACAGCGTGAGCTCCAACCTAGTCATAAATACAGAATCTGACACTCAAGTCCAGACTTCCTGTATCTCAGCACCATCCAGGTGACTCCTGCACAAAGAAAAGTCTGTGACTCCCTGGTCCTTCTAGACGTGATGTCAGAACTGTGCAGTCTGCTCTGGGCATGTGGCCTGATTAGATCCCTTCACACTGGAGGTCCAGGTTTCAGACCTTGTTCCCTTTCTCTTCTGTAGCCAGTCACTCCCTCAGTGCCCTCATCCATGCTCAAGGCTTTAAGTATCATTTAAATGGTCCCAGTCATTTGTCCTAAACTCCAGATTTGTTGTCCAGCTGCCACCCCAGCTCTCTCCCCTGCATTTCTAGCAGACATCTCTTCCATTGAGTGCCTGCAATGCCCCCTCCTCAAGTATCTCCTGCAGGGTCTCCCCATCTCTACTGATGGCAGCTCCATTCTTCTATTCACAGACTAGAACTGTAGGTGTCTTTGACTCCTCTTCTCACACCCCAGACACAGCACCAGGAGGAAATGCTGTGATGTCCACCTTCAGTGTACCCAGAATTCCATCACTTCCCACAATTTCCACTGCTCACATCCCGTCAAGGTAACTGACAACTCTAGTCTGGAACACTGCACTTGTTTCCTACTGTTCTCCCTAATTCCTTTTTCATCTTTTGCCTTTCAATTCTATTCTCAGCACAGCAGTCAGAGAGATCTTTTTAAAACAGAAGTCAGCCAGGTGCAGAGGCTCATGCCTGTGATCCAGCATTCAGGGAGGCCGAGATAGGAAGATTGCTTGAGCCCAGGTGTTAAGAGACCAGTCTAGGCAAGATAACATCACCGCATCTCTTAAAAAAAAAAAAAAGAAAGAAAGAAAGAAGAAGCCGGGCTCCGTGGCTCAGTCTGTAATCCCACGCCTTGGGAGGCTGAGGTGAGTGGATTGCCCGAGCCCGCGGGTTCGAGACCCGCCTGGGCAGGCGAAACCTCATCTCTACAATAAATCAAAAAATCAGCCGGGCGTGGTAGCGCGCGCCTGTAGTTCCGGCTACTCGGAAGGCTGAGGCGGAAGGATCGCCGGAGCCCAGCAGGTCGAGGCTGCGGTGGCCGG
>CAUYQG010040669.1:0-15454 GCA_963574415.1 Tarsius wallacei
ATGAAAGAGCATCAGTAAATCATTAAATCTTCGAGCTGGGAGGAGTCTACATTCTGCTTTATAAAGTGAGGGAGTTAAAATAAAGGAGGTCCATAGCCAAGAGAAGGTAAGACGGTCCAAGGCATCCCTACCAGTTAGAGCACACCCAGGATCAAAACAGATCTTTGGGCACAGTTCAGCACTCTTTCTGTTTTATGTCATTATTTTTACGTTAGTAACAACAACATGGCCGGATACCGTGGCTCAAGCCTGTAATCCCAGCACTTTGGGAGGCTGAGGAGAGAGGATTGCGTGAGCCCGCGGGCTCGAGACCAGCCTGGGCAACTTGGTGAGACTTTGTCTCTTCAATATATATCAAAAAATTAGCCGGGCATGGTAGCACGCACCTGTAGTTCCGGCTACTTGGAAGGCTGACGTGGAAGGATCGCCTGAGCCCAGCAGGTCGAGGCTGCAGTGGCTGTGAGCATGCCCCTGCACTCCAGCCTGGGCGACAGAGTGAGACTCTGATTCAAACAACAACAACAAAAGGGCAGCCCTGGTTAGCTTCTCACTGAGCTGGCGCAGGGAGAAAGAATAGCTTGTCTATACCATTTAAATCACTTTTGAAGCCGGGCTCGGTGGCTCAGCCTGTAATCCCGCGCCTTGGGAGGCTGAGGTGAGTGGATTGCCTGAGCCCGCGGGTTCGAGACCCGCCTGGGCAAGCGAGACCTCATCTCTACAATAAATCAAAAAATCAGCTGGGCATGGTAGTGCGCGCCTGTAGTTCCAGCTACTTGGAAGGCTGAGGCGGAAGGATCGCCGGAGCCCAGGAGGTCGAGGCTGCGGTGGCCAGGAGCGGCCACTGCACTCCAGTCTGGGCGACAGAGTGAGACTCCAACTCAAAAAAAAAAAAAAAAACCTTAAAATTATAAATCTAAGAGAAAACCTTTGTGACCTTAGGTTAGCCAAAGATTTACTAGATACAACACAAAAAGTATGATTCACAAAAGAACAAATTGAAAAAATTTGAAAATTTTATTTTCAGAAAACATTGTTAAGATGATTTAAAAGATAAGGCACAGACTTGTACAAAATATTTGTGTTATATAGTTGATTTAAAACCTGCACTCAAAATATGTAAGGAATTTCAAAATTCAATAATAAAATATGCAATAAAAATTGACAAATATTTGAACAGACACTTTACCATACAAAATATTCAGATGGCCAATAAACACATGAAAAGATGCCCAACCTCATTAGTAATTAGGGAAATACAAATTAAAACTACAATGAATACAACTATATACTTTTAGAAAAGCTATAATTTAAACAATTTTAGGCAAAGACACAAAATAACCAGAATTCTCGCTGGCAAGAAAATTTAATGGTACAGCTATGCTGGAAAATACTTTGGTCATTTCTGGAAAAGTCAGTTATACACCCATTTCACTGCTCAGTATTAACCCAGGAGAAATAAGAACATATTATAGTGGTTTTACTCAGATAGTCAAAAACTGAAAATAACCCAATTGTCCACCAAGTGAAAGGGTAAACAAATTATGGAACATCTAAATAAAGGACTACTACTCAATAATAAAAAGTAATGAATTATTAATACAATAAAATGGATAAATCTCAAAATAAGAGAGCTGCATGAAAGAAGACAGGCAAAAACGTGTTTTACAAAAGTCACATAAGAACATTTTGCAGGTGATGGATATATTTATTATTGACTTTGATAATGATTTCTCAGATACGTGCATATCTGTATATACACAAGCATATATATGCCAAAATAAATCAAAGTGTACAGTTTAAGTATATACAGCTAATTGTATGCCATTTATATCTCAATAGAGCTGTTAACAACAGCAAAGAATTTATCTTGAATATTTTGAAAATTTAAACTTTATTCAAAACTCATTTTCTCTCCTCCACTTGCATAGATTAAACCAGAAGACATGGCTGCATGGAGTAGACAAAGTTGTAGAGAAGGTTTTAGCTCCTCCCATGTGGGGCAGGAATAAAGAAAGAAGGCCTGGTCTCTTTGTTCTTTTTTCTCTCTGTCTCTTTCCTCTTGTTGGTACTTGAAAGGTGTTTCTGCCCTCATTGTAATTGAATCTCTTTTCCTCTGGTATTATGGACTTTGTTGATATTAGGGTCTCTACATGGGTGGTAATATCTGGTTTCCTCCAGATGGTGTTTACTTTCAACTATGTTTTCTTCATTGCTCAAGAGACCTCCTTAGAGTGAAGGAGGAGTGTTTTCTCTGTGCTCCACTGGTGTATATCTCATAACAACTTCATTGGGTTAGGCATTTCATCACTTTTCTCAATGGCTACCTAAGTTGTCTCTTCATTACCCTCTGTGTTCCTCCATGTGAAGCTACCTCTCAAAAGCCTTGCAGACTTGAGATTAAGAAGCAATAGTCCTAATTTTCTTTCCCAAACTACTCTATGCAATTAGTTCCTCAAATCATGCTATTCCAAGGAGCCTCCTGTCTTCAGAAAGCAGATGCCAGTCTCTATTCACTACTTAGACCCTTAAACCTTACTCTTCCCTGAGTGGTAGTGAAGGAACATAATAAAACAAATGCTATACTTCTGGGCTCCCTAAAGTTTTCCCAAGAACCCTATCACCATATTCTCTGCTCTGGAGGGTTCTAAAAATCAGAAATTGCCTATTAAGGGAAAAGATTTCAGTTTCCTCTTCTTAAAGATACCACCAATCTTTATTAGTGATCTTCTTTAGTCAGGAAGCGAAGTAAGGAAGGAGGGAAGACCTATTGCTCACAATACTTTATTCCACAGTGGCACAGACAACTAGCTGTTGTTTTCAAATCTGTTTTCAATTTTTCTTGGATACACAGTAAGTCTGTTCCCAGAATTGATAGCATTTACATGTGGCCATGACAGAATCTCTAAGAAATAATTTTCCAAGTTATTTTCCCAGCTTCAGACTGGACACCAATGCCCATCAAAGACCACAGAAGACAGCAGAGCTTCTAATGACTTGGGTCCCTAAATAAATATACAGACCCAAGACCCTTCTTCTCAAAACTGAACCCATATGAACTCTTAAATAAGCAGAGACAAACTTTTACTTTATTAAGGCTCCAAAGTTTTTATATTTTCATCGTAGTTAATCTACCATAAGTAAAACAAAAATTGATATTGAGAAAGGAGTGTTGCTTTAAACAAAGTCATTATCTAATCAGTCAGCAAGGAGTAAGAAACATAATATTGGAAACAGAAAGATGGAGACTCGTGTTATGCAGTGGCAAAATATTTGGCAAACCATCTTCTATTTGGATGGTAAGCCAATGGTACCTGAACTTATAGTTTGGGGGAAAAGGGGTAGTGAGAGTGAGAATGTATTTCTGCTTTTACTTAATGCCTTTAATAAGATATTACAAGAGAATAATATCAGATTGTATAATTTGCAAGCATTAATAAAAAAGAATAGAAAAAAATTCAGAAATGAGGGATTTCCAAAATTTGGGAAAGTCAACTTTTTCTAGACCCTAAACAGTAAGATATTGTTAAGCACTTTGCATAATGTAAGTCCAGTAAGATTCTATTAAACAAGGAATTTAGTACTGCCTTTGAGATTTGATTAAGGAGAGTGAATTTCCATTTCAGCCTATTGTTTCATATGGCCTCGAGGTAGTTTCTGTTAAGCTGAGAAAGAAGGGAAGGCAGCAAAGAAACAAACCATGTTTCAGGGCTATATTTGGGAGAAAATGATAGATATGTTTATTTACACATGGAACTGACTGTAAGCAAGATCAAAAAACTCCTAAGATGTTGAGGAGATTGTATCGTCAAAGAAATAGTACATGCGCCTGAATTCTTAAGCCTTCTAACAACCCATGGGTGCTCAAATTTACCTGAGTGGTAAGTGGGCTACCAAGCCTGAACAACCCAAAGTGGGCATAACCCCAGACTGCTTGAGATGTGACCACGGGGAGTAATAGATAAGAAGAAACCCACTAGATAGTACAGCCAGGAGCCTCACAGAAGAGGGCTCAGAGATTAACCTCCCAGAGAGTAGAACAAGGGTCTGTCCAAGAACTTCAAGAGCAGAGGACCCTCACGGTGCCTGTCTGCCCTACAGGAGTTTATCATTGTTGTTTGCCACTCACTGCTGTGTGTCCCTCAATCATCCTCATTTGGACAGTTTATTGCTGTTATTCTGTACCCTCTTTATTTTTATATATTTGGTATGGAAGCGGGAGATGAGCAGGTAATTTGTCTTTTTAGATCATAGTCACAGGACCATAGGAAGTAATGTCTAGATTTTATAGAAAAGCCTACGTATCACCTGGAGTTCATAGACATGGAATCTGCAGAGACAGAGTAAGTAAATTCCATGAGTAAGGAGTGTAAAATGAATATTTGGTGACCAGACTAAGGGAGAGACTGCTCCTCAATCAAATCCATGTCTTCTCCTTCTTTTTCCTACACGCATAATTTGGCTATATTTCCTAGTTCCCTTTGAATTTAGATATGGTCATGAGACTGAGTTCCAGCCAAATGTTTCATTGGGTGGAAATGTCATATACTACTTCAGGGATTGTCCCATGATATTAGTTTAACTGTATCTCCTCAAATTTACATCTTGAAACCCTAACTCCTGGTACTCCAGAATATGGCTGTCTTTAGAGATAGGATCTTGAAAAAAGGCAATTAAGCTAAAATGAGGCTGTTAGGGTGAGCTCTATTCCAATCTAACTAGTGTCCTTATAAAAAGAGAAAATTTGAACACACAAAGAAACATCAGGAACACATAAAAAAAGAAAAAAGGTGACGACCCAGTAAGAAGACAGCTATCTGCAAGTCAAGGAGAGAGTCCTTAGCAGAAGTCAACTTGGCCTACACCTTGGTCTTGAACTTGTATCTACCAGCACTGTGACAAGATAAATTTCTGTGTTTTAAGCCACTCAGTCTTGGTACTTTGTTGTAGTAATTCTAGCAAACTAATACAGTTCATAAAACCCACCCACATGCAGTCCTCTATGCTCTCCCTTTCTGACTGGTTGGAATGGAGATGACCTCAGCATAAGGCTAGATGCTAAGTGCTAATAATGGCAAAGTTACAAGCTGGGAAAAAATCTGCTTGAAGGAAAACCATTTAAACCAGGAACACCCACATCGTTCAATTTTGCAAGCAAAAAATAAAATTTTATTTTATTAATCTACCTAAATATGGGGGTTTGTTAGTTACAGCAGTTAGTTGCACTCCCAACTAACACACATGAGAAGGCTGATGATTCCCTTTTCTCTCCCAGATCTCTTCTAAGTCACTGTTGGCAGGGGATGGTATATACTTTTCACTTCTTAACAAGCCGCTGGGAATATGACTGGCTTCTATTACATATTGACTTTTAAAGTAGGATACTCAGCTTGTCTTGTCCACAATTGGAGTCATTAACCACAACTCTGAATTTTCCATAGTGAATTTTCCACTCAATATCCTCTAACATATTCTTTAAAAAAAATAGATTGCTTAAGATAAAAGACAAAGAAAATTCACAAATATATGAATAATAAAAATATAACCCGATTATGTGTCAATCAAGCAGAAACTCTTCCATTACTTAGGAGGAAATAAGGAAGTTATCTATTATTTTTAAAAAGTTACTTGTGTCATAAAGAACCTCATATAACTGTCTTATCTTTTAAAACTGGAATATAAAGGTAACAGTCCAGCTGTAGGTATTGTTAAGGACTTTGAGCTCAACAAATGAGATTCTACCCATGCCTATGAATGGTATCAAATGGAGGGGATTATATCAAATGGAGGGGAAGAATAAATAGTAAGTCAATAAATTATGCTATATACAAATAATTCATTTATTAATATATTTAGGTAATGATTATCTTGCCTTATCATTGACTCTGAAAATAATGTCTTAAATGTTGTAGCTTTGAAAATATATCTGATATAGTTGAGGAAATTATAATGAAATTTAGAGCACTTGCTTTAAATTATTGCTGCAGTTAAGAATAAATCAAAGGCTTATCCTAATTAAAGGTTCTGTAAGCATTCATGTGGCATCCAAAAAAATTGGCAAGAGAAAATTGCTCTAGACAGTGAAAGAAATCAGCAAAAATGGAGTAACAGTTGAATATATAAATACCTACTAGAAACAGATACCTGGAAGTAACCAATAGACAATGACTCATCATCAACAAACAAAGCCATCACTGCACTAAGCTGAAATAGCCCTTTTTTCTTGGCCTGTAAACAAGCAAAAAGACATCCTAACATCTAATAATTCTTTATAGGTAGAAAGACAATATGTCCTAGTTTGCCCTATGTTGTTCCAGATTACTGCTGTAAAAATTATGCTATTTAGAAGATAAATTTTATGAAAACCCTATTCATAGGATAGATTCATATACATCTTGCAAATAAAGAGGGACAAAATAAAGAGTTCCTTGGAAAACTTCAAGGATAATTTTAACTACAACCTCATTTATCACTCTTAGAAGAATCACGTCTTTTCTTTTTCTTTTTTTTTTTCTTCTTTTCCTAAGAGTAGTTGAATTAATTCACTCAGGCTACCATAATATAGAATCATGCTAAGTAGCCTAAACAAAGAAAATTTATTTCTCATAGTTCTGGAGGCTGTAAATCCCAGATCAAGGACTGGAAGAATCGATTTCCCATGATACCACTCTTTCTGTATCTTAGTGTCTTTCCATGGCTCCTCCCTGGTGCATGCAGGTAGAGAGAGGCTTCTCTCTCCCACTTCTTATAAGACCACCCATTCTATTGGATTAGGACCCCATTCTTATCACCTCATTTAACCTCAATTAACTCCTAATAGCCCTATCTCCAAATGCAGTTACATTGGAGATTAGGTCTTCAACATATGAACTTGGGGTATACAATTCAGTTCATAACAGTAGTTATAGTTTTTAAAATTTTCATGCAATTTCTTTTCTGCTATATTACCATAGCTTACATTAAAAATGGCAGAGTTGTATTTAAATTTTTTTAGTTGTTTTGTGGCAGCTTCCATGGCATTTGTCCTGTAAGGATCAAAGAAAGCCAGGATTGTAAACAAGAGCCTGTATATTTATGTTAGTGGTATTTTGTGTTAAGCCAGCAAGTCTGAACTCATAGCTAAATAGAGGATTTTGTTTCGTAGAGAGTGATTGGAAGGATGAGAGTTTTTTGTGTGTTCAACCCAGTTACATAAACAAAACAAGGATGGATCTACTGGGGTGTGTATATTGGTTTGTTTGGAGATAGTAAAAAGACTTAAGAGACATTATGACATAGCTTACTTCTCAGCTTAAAGACAAGTCATAGTGACAATTGAATAAGTCTATGTAGTTTGGAAAGTTACTGTTTACTTCTATCAAATAATTACTTACAAACTTCGAGAACAAATACTGTCCTAAATGTTTTTTCTATCTTCATAAAGCAAATTATTTTCTTTATGTATCTTGTTTCTGAGATCACTTTTCAACTTTCCCATTATTGCCTTGAGTCAGTCATCTCCAACTGACTCAAAAAAATAAAGTTCGATCACAGTGATTACAGAAATCATAATAACGACTTGATAATCATGGAAATACTGAATTTCAAAAGCAAACTAAGATTAGAAGTTTATCTCTTCTGGAAAATGAAAGAAACCTCTTGCACTGACAAGAAATATAATTGTAATGAAATCATTAAATGTACAGGGGCTCCAGATAGTAGCAAAATTTTATACTTTGCATTTGTGATACTGGACAAATAGACCTTAAAATAATAATTTAAAAGAAAATGCTTGGCTTTAAAAGTGATAAGACAGCAAACCAGAGAGATGTCAGAAACTCTGGGAAGAACCAAATTATCTCACAAGCCAGGCTGTGTAATGTTACAGACAAGTCTATCCAAACCTGTTGATACAGGGACAAGAGGTAAAAGAAGAAAGTAACGTTGCCTGGATTGACAGCAGATCAAAGCCCTGTAGCTGTGGCTATGTGTATGGACAGACAACAGGGAACAACAGCACCAATAAAGGAAAGGGTAACAGAGTTTCAATTACACAGCTTATTGCTGACATGTTTGGCTCCCAACAGAAGTTAGAGAAGATATTGAATACACAAGGTGGTAAAGGAGGGCAAGGATTTTAGAACAAAAATTATAAATGGTCCCAAAGAGAAAGCAAAAGCCAGAAGCGTTTAAACATTATCTGGCAATAAAAGTCAGGGATGAACTAGTGAGTCACTGGATCACACCAAATGTCCCCCTTGCCAATTTCTCTTCTGCCCTTCCCTCGGGAAACAGGATGTTTAAACCTGAGCCAGAAAGTAAGTGATAGCTGATGCAGCTCACAAGTGAAACAATAAAGTGTGGTGGAAGAGGAAGTTGTCCTTGGGATAGAATGCTGCCAGTGATGCCTGTTGAATCTGCCTCGCTTTTCTTTCTTTACTTTTTTTTTAATGTTTTGTTGTTGTCATTATTTGTTTGTTTTAAAATAGCTTCACTGAGGTCTAATTAATATACAATAGCCTGCACATATTTAATGTACACAGTTTGATGAGTGTGGACATCATTCATGTTTTTCAAAGTTTTCAATGGTTTTTTATTGCAACTGTAATGAAATTCAAGGCAACATTTACTTGTTTCCTTCAGAGGTATCTTTCTTATTCTCACCAGGCTTTGTACCAGTTGCTTTCCCACAGCAAATGCTCTTCTATACCACATGTTTATAAATGCCTCTCTGTTCTCTTTGAGATCCCAGACCAAACACCATCCTCTTGCAAATGCCTTCTACAGTCACCCAATATGGAGTAGCCACTCAGACACTCTTGTGTTCAAAAAAGTTGCTGAGTCAATATTACTTATTGATGATCACTCCCTTCTCCTTTATTTTCAAAGCACTGCCTGGTTCTACAGTTGCTTATAGTCTAAAGGACCATAGTCCTTTATACTGACTTGTAAACATGCATTGATTCATTCTAGGATGCATTTCTAATTTGGGGTTATTTTCCTATCATCAAAATGCAATTAACTTTGATGGTGACAGAAATACTATAAGCAATTAGTTTTATTTGCCAGACAAATGCTTGTTAACCTTCTGTGTACAAAGTTTTAGATGGCATTGTCAAGAAATGACATTGTTTCTCCCTCAACTGAGAGTCTATTATGTGTCAGTCATGATTACTAAAACCCTTGGGATACTGAATTAATTGTAAATATAAACCTTATGAGGGTTAGAGTCTAGCAGAAGAAAATAGATCATAATAAAATAAATGAAGAAAGAATAAACAAGAGAAATATCAGGTAGTGTCACATTAGGCAACATGATTTTTTAAAAAGTGTCGTTAGTGAAGTATTCTGTTAACAAAAGTTTCAAACAAATTAGACACAAATAAATAAAGGGAGGGACTTCTAATGACCAGCATCTCTTCTAGCACCGGCCTCTACATGTGTATTTTCTAAACATTCAACTGTAGACTTTCCTTCTTTTGGTTTTCTTCAGATTTACCCTGGGGTATCTCAAGTGATACATATTCCATTTAGAGAGACGATTTCCACTGATGGAGTTCTAAAGAGTGAACATCACTAACACACATCAACGCTGTGTCTATGTTTGTTATATAGCTCACAGTGTTTCTAAAGACCTTGATAGCGGTCCCTCCAAATGTTCATGTTTCTTAAACTTTTAAATAAACAGCACTTTTTACCCACAAATTTTCCTCTCACCTTATGCATAGACGGGGCACAGTAACTGCAACAATTAAAATGAAATGTCAGCTTGGAAAGAATTTGCAGAGTGATCTCTTGACCTCACTCAAGTTCAGCAGAAATTCAGTTCAGATTACCTTTCATCATCCTTGGTGTTTACTTTAAGAATTCCAGCATCAAGTGTAGCAGCCCAGGGAAGACTTGGCCACATTGACACAGCAGAACTCAATTTTTCAAGGGACTAGGAAAAGAAAATGCCAAGTGTGTTAAAATGGTTTCTGATCATTCAGTGAGTATTTTTAATTATGAACAGAGAAGCATCTAATGGAAGCCTTATTGGCAGAAATTTTAGGGGTTTATTTTTCAAGTTGTATAAACAACGTTTGATATTTCCTTCCATTCTGTATTTTAAACTCATCTCAGGAGCATAATCTTGAAAGCAGGAGAAATTCACAGTTAATCTTCCAGAAACAAAACCATCATCCTTGGAGTGCCTGATTCTGAACTCATGAGTGCTTCAGGGTAATCACTTCCTACATATCAGAATTAAGAATAATAAAACAGATAATTAGAGTCATATTTTAAACGTTATTGTATTTATTTAAGTATCAAGGAGCTAGGCATCTTTTGACCTGTCTACAGACCCTTTTTGTCTATAACATGTGCCTTTAGTCCCAGTTATAATAAACAATCTCACCTTGAGATTTTCCTATTGGGGGCACCTATCAGGTGCTTTTGGTAAGTGAATTTGTGAAAAGAGACACAATTGGTATTTTTTTCATGTAGTTATAAATGTGTTTATTAACACCTTATAAACATATCTTATTTAATTTAATGGCATTCTTTCTTACAGGAATTTCTTCCAGTTTGCTTCTCGTAAAGCAAAAGAATACAATATGAATGAGCTGGTAGAGAAATATTCTTTCCTTGCACTGACATTTTTTCTTTAATCAATTATAAGGATGTCTTCACACCATAATAAGGAGCCAGGAAAGAGCACTGCAATTACAGGCTAGAGAAGTTAGACACTCTGTAGTCACACTGGCAATTTAGTGAACTTACGCAAGATACCTAATTGTGCCTCCACGTCCATATCTGGTAAATGGACATTTGCCTCATTGTCCATACCTAGGAAATTATCCTGTGCCTCAGTGACCACATCTGGAAAAAGAAGCTAATACAGACACCGAAGTCATAAGCTTGCTATGAAGATTAAATGAGAAAATGTGTTTAACATGCTTACAGTGATGCTCAAATATAGTCAGTGCTTAGACGATGTTGGCCAATATCATAACAGTGTGTAAGAAGCAGTGTGCCAACAATAATGTTGGAGGTCATAGAAAATGGAAAGAAGCGTTTTATGGAGTCGGAGACGGTGTTGTTCAGAGTTATTTTGATTTTTAGCTGGGCATTCATCATTTTTAAATTATTATTGGAATTTCTCTTTTAAAAATGTAACACACAATGACAAGGCTAAAGCTCTCCAGTCCTAATCCCACTCTTTGCATTGAAGCAATTATTTTACAATATGATTTATGCCATCCCAAGTGTCCTTAGAAATGCAACTATCAGTTTATAGCTTAGTTTTAAATAGGGAAGTCTATTTTAAAATGAGGAATGATAGAAGATGCTGAAAATGACTAAAGTTCTCAAAGAAAAGCATTCTGTATTAGATAGAAACCTCAAAGCAGTGAACTTCTTCCACCAATGCTTTCAACACTCTTGAAAATTTCCCTCACAAAAGAATTGGTCCAAGTGGTGTATATAACACATGTACCAACAGACTAGTTCTTAAAGTTTAAAAATACAGATTTCCAGTCCAGTTAGAATCCTTCTTATCAGGAAGGCAAAAGGGAGTCGATCAAAGGAAAATAATGAGAGTACACTCAGCTGGGAATCCATTACAATCCATTTCATACTAACGGTTAACTAAGTAAATGGTGGAATAGTGGCAGAAATCACATGTTCAGTCCTACTACAGGCATACCTTGTTTTATTGGCTTCATTTTATTGCCCTTCCCAGACACTATGGGTTTCTTTTTTTTTACAAATTGAAGAATTGTGACAACTCTGCATTAAGTAAGTCTATTGGGGCCATTTTTCCATCAACATGTGCTCACTTTGTGTCTCCATGTCACATTTTGGTTAATTAAACTTTTTGTTATTACATGTATTATGATGATCTGTGATCAGTGATCCTTGATGTTACTATTGTAATTGTTTTGGGACTCCACAAACCATGTCCATATAAGATGGCAAACTCAATTGATAAATGCTGGGTGTTCAACTGACTGCTCCACTAATCAGTCATACCCTTATCTTTCTCCTTCTCTTTGGGCTTTCTTATTCCCAGAAACACGACAATATTGAAATTAGGCTAATTAATTATGCTAAAATGGCTGCTAAGTGTTCAAAGACAAGGTAGATTTGCCTGTCTCTCACTTTCAATCAAGAGCTAGAAATGACTGAGCTTAGTGAGGAAGGCATGTGGAAACTGAGACAGGCCAATAGCAAAGCTATTACACCAAACAAATAGTCAAATTGTGAATGCAAAGGAGAATTTCTTCAGGGAAGTTAAAAGTGCAACTCCAGGGAATGCACTAAAGCAAGCAAAACAGCTTTCTTTATTGCTGATAAGGAGAAAGTTTCCGTAGTCTGGATAGAAGATCAAACCAGCTACATTATTCTTTTCAGCCAAAGTCCAATTTAAAACAAGGCACTAACCCTTCACTTCTATAAAGATTATGAGAGATGAGGAAGCTGCAGAAGAAAACTGGGAAGCCAGCAGGGGTTGGTTCATGAGATGTAAGGAAAGAAGCCATTTCCATAAAACAAAAGTGCCAAGTGAAGCAGAAAGTGCTGCAGTGGAAGCCATAGTAAGTTATCCAGAAGATCCAGCTATGATAACCGATGAAGTTGGCTACGCTAAACAACATATTTTCATTATACATTTAACAGCTTTATATCAAGAAGAAGATGCAGTCTAGGACTCTCATAGCAAGAAGGAAATCAATTTCTGGCTTCAAGGCCTCAAAAGACAGGCCAACTCTTTTGTTAGGGCCTACTACAGTTTGCGATTTCAAATTGAAATCAATGCTCAATTACCATTTCAAAATCCTAGGGCCCTTAAGAAGCATGCTCAATTTACCCTGTGTGTGCTCTATACATGGAATGAGAAAGCCTGGATGACAGAACATATGTTTACGGTATGGTTTACTGAATATTTTAAGTCCATTGTTGATGCCTACTACTTAGGAAAAAATATTCCTTTCAAAATATTACTGCTCAGTGATAATGTCCCTGATCATCAGGAGCTCCAATGGAAACATACAAGGAGATTAATGCTCTGTTCATGCCTGCTAACATCTACTATATAGGTCTTGAATCAAGGAGTAATTTTGGTGTTCAATCTTATTATTTAAGAAATTCATTTTGTAAGGTTATAGAGGACAGAAAGGGTGGCTCCTCTGATGGATATGGGCAAAGTAAATTGAAGGATTCATAGTTCTAGATATCATTTACAACATTCATAGTTCTTGGTATGAGGTAAATTTGTCAATATTTGGAAACTGTTGATTCCAGCCTTTATGGAGGACTTTTAGGAGTTCAAGACTTAAATAGAGGAAATAATTACAGATATAATGGAAGTAGCAAGATAACTAGAAGTTGCCCCTGAGATCTAATTGGATTGCTGCAATTTCATGACAAAACTTGAATGGATGAGAAGTTGCTTCTTATAGAAAAACAAATAAAGTGATTTTTTGAAGTGGAATGTCCTCCTGGTAAAGATGTTGTGAATTTTGTTGAAATGGCAACAAAAGATTTAGAATATTACATAAACCTAGTTGCTAAAGTGGCAGAAAGATTTAAAAGGATTGAATTCAATTTCTAAGAAGTTCTACTGTGGGTTAAATGCTACCAAACATTATTACATCTATGGGAAATCTTTTACAAAATGAAGAGTTCATAATACAGCAAACATCTTTATTGTTTTATATCAGAAATTGCCAGTTATTCCAGCCTTCAGCAACCACCCTCCTGATCAGTCAGCAGGCACCAACATTGAGGTAAGACCTTCTGCTAGGTGTATTGATTAAATTGCAGGGCTCTATGTAGGTGTCCCCTAGAGAATTGCCTGGTTAGTGTGTAAGAAACACACACACACACACGCACACACACACACACACGGTGTCAGAAATGTTGAGTGATTGTGTAAGACAGTAGAAAAAGCACTTTGAGTTGTCTTTCCTATCATTAGTGACAGCACTAACCACTGTATGAAAGTATTTATTTATTCATATATGTTCTTACCTAATGCCTATCATCCCAATTCCATGGGCACTGGTTTGGTTTACCTCCACTTCAAATATGTACTTCAATATCTAGCACACAGCAAGCACTCAATCAATTTCCATACATCAAATGAATAATAATAAAAATTCTTCAAAAGACACACCTACACAAATTTTCAATGTGACAATTTTATAGACATCATGTCTTATTGTTGAATTAAGGAACAGTAGCAAAAACTCATTAAGTATATAAGAAGACAACTTACTCTGACACTTAAATACAGTTGTTTAATTTCATCTCTTTCTTTGCATTCCACTAGTTTTGACGTTCTTATTCATTATTCATTTTACCTTCTTTTATTAATACATATTTAATAAACAACAGAAGTTATAATGCTTCATGCAATCGTCTTCATGTAACTCATTATTAAATGAATTCCAATAAAGAATTTTCTTACTACCTATGGGGAGGTGGTGTCTAATCTTCTAATAAAAATATAAATTTCAGCCTTGTTCTTTTCTGCCCATATAATGAAGAATGAGTTCTCCAGCAGGCCATCAAGGTGTGGAGTTGAAGTATTTTCTGAAACAAGCACTGATTTAGTCTTAACCACAGCCAAATCTCTTTTATCAGAGAAAGTAGGCATTCACTTGAATTCCCACTTCAAGTTAGAATAAATATTTATGCCTTTTTAGTTTCTAGTACACTGTAAAAGTGTTCATGAGCTAAAGTAAAGTAACTCCAACTGCTGGTACCCATTTTCTAAAACTGAACAAAAAGAAATATAATTGGTGCAGAAACAAAATAAACATATAATAGTCATAAATCCAAAAGGTATGCCAAAGCAACTAAGTCGTTCATAAAACGTTACCAAAAAGCCTTTCTTGCAACAGCAATCATACAGCCATGGAGATAAGGTGCATCTTAAGTAGGTACATCTTATGACGACTAATGTTCTTTTTTTTTTTTAACTTTTAATTTTAAAATTGTGGGGTACAGTTAAGGGTTAGGTTTACAAATATGCATCGTTCAGGCACCCTTGTTGATAAGGGGTGTCTCCCCGTCCCCAGAGAGATATTCACTACCATTAGTCCCACCTCCCTTCCCCTCCCTATCCACCCCCCATAGTTTCCCACCACTGTCAGTCCTTTTCTTATAGTATTATGATAGATGTTCAAGGTCCACTTATGAGTGAGAACATGTGATACTCAGATCTTTGTTGCTGTGAAAGATCATTCAGTATTATAGACTCTAGTTCCATCCAGGTTGCTGCAAAATTCATGATTTTGTTCTTTTTTATGGCTGCATAGTATTCCATCGTGTATATGTACCACATTTTTTTAATCCAGTCCACTTTTGATGGACAGCATGGTTGTTTCCAGGTCCTTGCTATTGTGAACAATGCTGTGGTAAACATACGTGTGCAGGTATCTTTTTGATAGAGTCATTTGAGTTCTTCAGGGTATATTCCCAGTAGGGGGATTGC
>CAUYQG010040671.1:0-10762 GCA_963574415.1 Tarsius wallacei
TGAGGTGAGTGGATTGCCTGAGCCCGCGGGTTCGAGACCCGCCTGGGCAACTTGGCGAGACAATAAATCAAAAACTAGCCGGGCGTGGTACCGCATGCCTGTAGTTCTAGCTACTTGGAAGGCTGAGGCAGAAGGATCGCCAGAGCCCAGCAGGTCGAGGCTGCGGTGGCTGGGAGCGGCCACTGCACTCCAGTCTGGGCGACGGAGTGAGACTCCAACTCAAAAAAAAAAAAAAAAAAAAAGAAGAAGAATGGGCAAAATTATAGAGATAGATAGGAAAAATAGCAAAATATATCAGGATGGTAGTTGTATCAGATAGTATTTTCTTTTAATTATTATTTTTGAGTTGGAGTCTCACTGTCTCGTCTGGAGTGCAGTGGCACGCTCACAGCCACTGCAGCCTAGATCTGATGGGCTCAGGTGATCCCTCCGCCTCAGCCTTCTAAGTAGCCAGAACTACAGACGCTACTTTGTGATTTTTATCGTAGAGACAAGGTCTTACCAAGTTGCCCAGGCTGGTTTCAATCCTGCAGCCTGAGGCAATCCACTCGCCTCGGCCTCCGGAAGTGCTGGGATTACAGGCTGAGCCACTGAGCCCAACCTCTTTTTAAATTTTTATTTGTTTTAGAGACAGTTTCTTGCTCTGCCATCCAGGCCAGAGTACAGTGGCACCATCATGGCTCATGCAGACTCCAGTTCCTGTTCTCAAGGGATCCTCCTGACTCAGTTTCCCAAAGTGCTGGGATTAGAAGCATAAACCACCACTCCTAGGCCAGGTATGGTGGCTCATGCCTATAATCCCAGCACTTTGGGAGGCCAAGGCCACGTGTGGTGGCTCATGCCTATAATCCCAGCACTTTGGGAGGTCAAGGTGAGAGGATTGCCTGAGCCCACGGGCTCAAGACCAGCCCGGGCAACTTGGCAAGACCTCATCTCTTCAATAAATCAAAAAATTAGCTGGGCATGGTGGCGCATGCCTGTAGTCCCAGCTACTTGAAAGGCTGAGGCAGAAGGATCGCCTGAGCCCAGCAGGTCAAGGATGCGGTGGCTGTAAATATGCCACTGCACTCCAGCCTGGGCAACAGAATGAGACTCCTACTCAAAAAGAAAAAGAAAAAGAAAAAAAAATGCACTTTAAATTTAAAACTACAGATGGATTGAGAGTAAAAAAATGGGAAAAATGTCCAATGCAAACATTAACCCAAAGATAGAAAGATGATATGGCTATATTAATATCAGACAAAGTAAACTTTAAGATAGAAGTATCACAAGCATTAAAGGGAGATATATTATCGTTTTAAATGGGTCATTAATTAGGAACATATATCAATCCTAGATTGTATCCTAATTACATATCTTCAAAAGTATAGCGCTAAAGTTGAATGAACTAAAAGGAGAAGTAACTTTGGGAGGCCAAGGTGAGGGGATTGCCTGAGCCCACGGGTTCGAGAACAACCTAGGCAACTTGGTGAGACCTCATCTCTATAATAAATCAAAAAATTAGCCAGGTGTAGTAACACAGGCCTTTAGTTTCTGCTACTTGGAAGGCTGAGGTGGAAGGATCGCCTAAGCCCAGCAGGTTGACACTGGGGTGGCTGTGAGCTTGCCACTGAACTAGAGTCTGGGTGGCAGAGTGAGACTCCAATTCAAATAAATAAATAAATGGAGAAGTAGACAAGTTCACAATTATGGAAATTTAACATACTTCATCCAGTACTGGTAGAACAAGCAAAAGAAGTCAGGAAGAATATAGATTTCAACAATGCAATTAATCATCTTGATCTGACATGTCTAGAACCCTGCATCCTACAATTGAATATACATACTTTGCACGTGTCATGCTTACCAAAATAAACCATAATCTGTATCATAAATCAAGTCTTGAAAATTTTTGAGAAATAACAATTATACTGCTTATGTTCTCTAATCAGTTCTGAATTAAGTTTGAACACTATAATAGTAAGATAACTAGAATATCACTATGTGTTTGGAAAATAAGGCAATATATTTCTAGATAACCCATGGGACAAAGAAGAAATAAAAATGGAAATAAGGAATCATTTTTAACTAAATGACAGTAAAATTGCAAAACCTGTGGATGCTGTACATATTAAGTTTAGATGAAAATGTATAGCTTTAATGCATATGGTAGAAACAAATAATAATTAAAAAATAAAATATCTAGCAAGGTAGAAAAAGAAGAGCAAATTAAAAAACAATGTAGAAAAAATAAATAATATAGAGAAGAGCAACAATCAGTGAAACAGAAAACAAACATGCAACGTAAAAATCAAGGAGCCAAAAGATGTTTATTTCAACAATTAATATCATCAGTAAAACTCTAACAAGAACAACAAAGAAAAAGAGAGAAAACAAATCATGGGTAACAAGAGTAAAAATGAGGCATCACTATTGACCCTACAGGCATGAAAAGGGTAACAAGAGAATATTGTGAGTAATTTTATGTCATTGCATTTGAAACTTTACATAAAATGAGCAAATTTTTTTGAAAAAACAGAATATATGAATATCTGACCCAAGAAAAAACAGAATATCTGAATAACCCTATAACTCCAGGCCCAGATGGCCTCACTGATGAAATCTTCCACACACTTAAGGAATACTAATCTCACAAACTCTTCTAAAAAATAGAAAAAAGACCACACTCGTCTGGTGGGTTTCTACTATGTCAACTCGGATTAGTAGAACTTTCTTTCTTTCTTTCCTTCTTTCTTTCTTTTTTCTCTTCCTCCCTCCCCTCCTCTTCCTCTTCCTCCTCCTCCTCCTTCTTCTTCTCTCTCTCTCTCTCTCTCTCTCTTCCTTCCTTCCTTCCTTCCCTCTCTATTCTCTCTCTCTCTCATAGAGATAGGCTCTTGTTGTATTTCCCAGGTTGGTCTTGAACTCCTGGCCTCAAGTCATCTCCTGACCTCAGCCTCCCAATGTGTTGGGATAACAGGGGTGAGGTGAGCCACTGCACCCGGTTGAACTTATCTTTTAGAATCCCCCTCCTCACATGGTTCTGGGTTGCAGTTGGCCCAAAGAGAAAACTGCCTGAAGTTTAGCATGGTCTTTTTTCTTGGATGGTTTTTCTACTTAGATGTGGCAAGAAAGAGATGTCGTTGTGTTAGTGGATTCCCATTTGCTCTTGCTCTTCCCCGCAGCATGAGAGAGAGATGCAAATGTCCAGGACCTTGTTTCTCCCATGCTCCCTGTCCATCTCTTCTCAATTTTCCACCCTGCTGACCAGGCCCATCACCAGATGCAGAGGTAATAGCCTTCCATGGCTTCCTCACCAGCTGTCCTTCCTACTCTCACTTTGGTCATTGGACTTCCCCAGTGACTTCCCAGATTTCCCTGAAAACTCTGGTCCACCTGCATCCTGCTTCAGGAGGGCTGGTGAGTGCTTTTTCACTGATCCCTTAACTCTCTTTCCTGGATCTTCATTCCCCAGTGTCACCTGCCCTTGTGTAAGATCTTATTCCTAGCACAAGTCCCTTATCCATAAAACTCACAGTGTTTTTTCTGCTTCAAAGTGTTCCTGCTTTGAAAATGATAACGTCACACCGCACAGAGAAAAGAGGCTGAACTGCAAGAGGTAGAAGAGGAAAGACTGAAGAGACAAGACAACTAACTGCAATATGTGAGCATGGATCCTACTCAGAAAGAAAACATGCTAAAGAAGACATTATTGTGATCATTGGAACATTTTAATCTTATTGCTCTTGGGTTTTTCACAGCATTCTATTATGAAAAATTCTAAATGTACAGACACATTGAAAAAATGGTATTATGAGCACTCGTGTACTCACCACCTAGATTCTGTTGCCAGCATTTTACAGTGCAGGTTTTGATCATATTTCCACCCATTCTATACCTCCCTCTAGCTATCCACTAACTCATCTACCTTACAATGCATTTCAAGTAAATTTAAACAGGGCACCGTGGCTCATGCCTGTAATCCCAGTATTTTGGGAGGCTGAGATGGGAAGATTGCTTGATCCCAGGAGTTCAAGGCCAGCCTAGAACTTGTCTCTCCAAAAAAATTTAAAAATTAGCCAGGCGTGGCGGCACACAGCTGTAATCCCAACCACTCAGGAGACTGAAGTGGAAGGATCACTTGAATCCAAGAGGTCAAGGCTGCAGTGAACCATGATCATGACACTGTGTTCCAGCCTAGGCTACAGCGTGAGACCTTGACTAAAAAATAAAAATAAATTAACTTTCAGATATCAGTACACTTGCCCCAAATAATTCAGCCCACATATGATTAACTAGAGTCCCATGTTTGCTAGTGTTTTTTAAAAATTGATTTAATTATCAGTATTAACTAGTAAGCTTTTCCCACTCCTAAGATGGATAGGATTTATTCCTGTATTATAGCCATGTTTCCTGTTTCATCTCAGATTTGGAGTTTATACTGGTGCATGATTTGAGGGAAGGATCTAATCTAGATATACATATTAAGGGGGAAAGTCTCTATTAAAAATATATTTATTGGGATATAATTCACAAACCATAAAATTAACCCTTCCAGTGTGTACAGTTTACTGGTTTAGAGTACAGTTTAGTATGTTCAGTGTTGTGCAATCATCACCGCTACAGTTTCACATTAAAATTCTTTCCCTCCAAATGTCTATCAAGTTATCAGCAGCATAGATGAATGCAACCATCTTTCTGCCGGAGGTTTGAGATGCCGCCCTTATCACAAAATGTCCAGGTGCTTGGGGTCCCATTCTGTCCCACTGGCCACCTTGTCCATTTATTCCGACGTGTGAGACATCTCTGTTGGCATCTTTGCTAATTTTGGCAGCCCTGCGCCAGAATTCTAAGGGAGAAGAGGGCCATGTGGCCATGCCTCCTCAATACCATTTTAAGAAGAGAGAGAAAACCTGGACTGTCCAGCTGCTGAGAGACATCCAACTGGGAAAGAGGAAAGGCAGCAGGAAAGCCTGGGGAGGAGAAAGAGCAGGGGTCAGGTCTCTTGGGTGTCTCCTCTCCTCCCCTCTCTCCCCAGCCCCACGAGGGGTCCCTCTCCCCCTCTGGACCTCTGTCTCCTCCTGAGGACCGGTGGCCTAGGTCAGGGAATGCCCCACCCAGCCATCTGACTGTGATGGCCCCACAGAGGCACCTGCACAGCGTGGTTGAGGCACCCGGTGACGTCTGAGGAGAGGCCAAGGGTGTCCAACGCCTCCCGGGCAAAGTCTTGTGAAGGCTTCACCAGCAGACCAGGTTTCAAGCGAGAGGTCATATTTGTGGCAACAATAAAAGGGCTCACGGTCTACAGAAAGGTGGGGGGAACGAAAAGATCGTCCCTTAGCCCCCTCCAGGCCCAGGATCCTACCACCTACTGTGGTCCCCCTTGGGATCTCCCAGGCCTGCCCCCCGTGGGACCACCTCCCGTGGGACCACTTCCCCTGTGGGGACCCAGGGCTTCTGAGTGGTCCCCACTAACACCCTTCTGAGTCACCAATCTCCCTCAGACAGCACGCCTGCCCCTGTGTCTATAAGTCTCTGCCACCTGTAAGCACCCATGCCCTCTCCTTCTGAGCTGCCACCCCGGCCACGTCCCTTCTGTGCCCCCACAGAGTACAGTACCTGCACAGTGATTCCCTCAGGGAAGTACTCTGCGCCCACTGCCACGGAGAAACTTCGCACAAAGGCCTGTGGAGAAAGGAAAGGGAGGATCTCAGGACCGAGAGCCTTCCCTCTGAGGCGGGAACGTCCACACAGCCCGCCCTTGCCCCAGCTTTGTCTCAGTCCCTAGAACACTCCATGACTCCAGAGGGCTCCCAGCCTCACCTTAACACCTGAATGCCTCCATGGTGGAAGCCTCCCTCTTTCACCACATACCCATTCTCCACTTCAGCAGGGACAGTCTCAGAATTCCCTGACTTCACCCCTAGGTCTTTGCTTAACTCTCAGCTTCCATTTATTTTTCTTTTCTTTTCTTTTTTTTTTTTTTTTTTTTGAGTCGGAGTCTCACTCTGTCACCCAGGCTGGAGTGCAGGGGCATGGGGCACGGGACAGGCTCACGGCCACCACAGTCTAGTCCTTCCACTTCAGCCTTCCAAGTAGCTGGAACCACAGGCGTGCGCCACCATGCCCAACTAATTTTCTTTATTTATTGTAGAGATTAGGTCTCGCCAAGTTGCCTGGGCTGGTCTTGAACCCGTGGGCTCAAGCAATCCACTCACCTCAGCCTCCCAAAGTGCTGGGATTATACGCATGAGCCACCAGGCCCGGCCCCATTTCTCTTTAAAAACAATTCTGGCTTGCCTACTGGGCTGTGCCCCAGATGACTGGCTGACCCAGCAATAGCTCCAGACTCAGAGAGCACGTGACTACTCCCTTCTCCCTCCACTCAGAATTTTTTTCCTACCATAAGCTTAGATACCAGAATAAAAGGCTAATGGAGAAATTTCCACAGGGCAGGACAGTCCTAGCCTCAGGTCTGGGGGTTCTGGGTACCTTAGAGGCTGAATACAGTGCTAAGAATGGCCAGGGGCGTGAGTCAGTCACTGAAGAGATGTTGATGATGATGCCTTTGCCCCTGAAGGAGGAAGCACTCGTTGGAGGTCATGGCCAATGCTAGAGAGGGTCCAGGCGCTCCCCCCACCACACCTCCTCTCAGCCTGTGCTCTTATCTGAGAAACTTCGGACAAGCAGGAATTAGACATGTGAGTGGAAGACAAAGAGACTGGCTCATACCTGGTGATCATTTGGGGCAGGATGATTCGGGTCATCTGTAGAGAAGAGCGTGCCGGGTCATGTTATTCCCTGAGCATCCTCTCCCCTGCCTAAGACTCCTCCCCATCCCCATCAAATTCACGCCCACTCCCCTATCTTCCCTCAGGAACTACTCCCTCAGCATCTCCTCCATGGCAGGTTTAGTGCTGCCGGATGCTGAGGACCACCCAGAGTGGTCAGAGCCACCCTGACCTAAGCCTCCTAGCCCAGCCTCACCTGGGCCACGGACATAATGTTGCAGTTGACCAAATCCGAGATGTGCTGGGGAAAGAAATGAAGCCAATCATTCTCTCCCTTCACCAGCACACTCACACCCCACATTTACACATTTCCTAGCTTTTTCTTAGACATGCAGTGTATTTTCTTTTAAGTAGCCCCTAATAGAGGCTGGGTGTGGTGGCTCACGCCTGTAATCCCAACGCTTCGAGAGGCTGAAGTAAGAGAATTGCTTGAGCCCAGGAGTCCGAGACCAGCCTGGGCAACACAGCAAGAGTTTGTCTGTACAAAAAAAGGAAAAATGATTAGGTGTGGTGGAATGCTTGCAGTCCCACCTACTCCAGAAGCTGAGGTGGAAAGATCGCCTGACCCCAGGAGGTTGAAGCTACGGTGACCCATGGTCATACCACTGCAACTCTTGCCTGGGTGACAGAGTGAGATCCTGACTTGAAAGAAAAGAAGAAAGAAGGAAGGAAGGAAGGAGGGAGGGAGGGAAGGAGGGAGGGAGGGAAGGAGGAAGAACCTAATAGAAATGAAAACATATACACCCAGCCGGGCTCGGTGGCTCAGCCTGTAATCCCGCGCTTTGGGAGGCTGAGGTGAGTGGATTGCCTGAGCCCGCGGGTTTGAGACCCACCTGGGCAACTTGGCGAGACCTCATCTCTACAATAAATCAAAAATTAGCCAGGCGTGGTAGCGCACACCTGCAGTTCCAGCTACTTGGAAGGCTGAGGCGGAAGGATTGCCAGAACCCAGTAGGTCGAGGCTGCGGTGGCTGGGAGCAGCCACTGCACTCCAGCCTGGGCAACGGAGTGAGACTCCAACTCAAAAAAAAAACAAAACAAAAAAAACATATACACCCATCAACCCATCAACTCAGCTTCTGGAAACGTGTTTCTTTCCAAGATATTCATACATGTGGAAAGTGAATATGTTCAAAGATATTCCTTGCAACACTATGTGTAGCCACAAGCAACAGGAAACACCCTGACTGCTCATCCACAGGGGGATGACTCAACGTGTGTAGTGTGGCGAATGGCTGGGCTGCTGTGTGATAAGCAAAAAGCAAGGCTCAGTTGTTTTCATTCTGGTTAGAATGATCTCCAAGACACATGACTACTTGAAAAAGGCAAAGAACAGAACAGTAGGCTTCCAGCTGAATGAAAAAACATCTCCATGCTTCCATACGCATAGAGAAAACACTATTTACCACATTTTTAATTGGGGGTCACTCCTAAGGAATGGATTGGAGGGAGAAGGCAGATTTTCACCCTCATTTTATAAATCCCTCCCTTTGGATTTTTTTGACCTGTAAACATTTTGTAAAAGTATAACACGCATACCAGAGTGCACAAATCTTTAGCGAACACAAATCTTAACCTCCACGTGTATGACAAAAAAAAAAAACACTGACAATCCCCAATGCAACCCCTCTGGCAGTCATTACCCTTGTCTCCTCCCCAGGTAAGCACTGACCTTTTTTGTTTTTATTATTTTTTTATTCTGTCAACCAGGCTGGAGTGCAGTGGAATGCTCCCAGCCACCACAGCCTCAACCTGCTGGGCTCAGGCAATCCTTCCACCTCAGCCTTCCAAGTAACTGAAACCACAGGCATGTGTCGCCACTAATTTTTTTGATTTATTGCACAGTCAAAGTCTCTCCATGTTGCCCAGGCTGGTCTCGAACCCATGGGTTCAGGCAATCCTCTTGCTTCTGCCTCCTAAAGTGCTGAGATTATAGGTGTGACCCACTGTGCCTGGCTTGGCCTGACTTTTAACACCTGTGAAACTGAGGCTGGAGAAATGAAATCATGTGTCCAAAATCACACAGCTGAGAGAAAACAGCTGAAAATTTGATCATCAATGTATCTTTTCTTGGAAGGCTACTGAAGGATACGCTCCAACAAAATGAGAGGGTAAAACAAAAAATGCTATGATGTGTGCTAGAGAAAACAGAAGCTCCCTAGGAGACAGACCAAAGAAGAATAATCACAGTCTACTCCATAACTAAGATGAGAACAGTGTTTTCAGGCCACATTACGAAATATACAGAAGAATGGGTGTGTGTCTGTGGGCATAAGTGTCTGTGGACAAGAAATATTCCTTATCTTCCACTGTGGGTAGTCACAAGATCACAGGTAAAACAAAGATTGGTATGTATGCTATAAACATATTATTTAAAGGTATGAAGTTACATTTTATTTTACTTTATTTTTTTGAGTCAGGGTCTCACTCTATTGCCCAAGCTGGAGTGCAATGGCACAATCACAGCTCACCACAGCCTCAATCTCCCGGGGCTCAGACGGTCCTTCTGCCTCAGCCTCCTGAGTAGCTGGGACTACAGGTCACAGTACCACTCCCAGCTAATTTTTTTATTTTTTATTTTTGTAGATACTAGGTCTTGCTTTGTTGCCCAGGCTGATCTCAAACTTCCAGGCTCAACCAATCCTCCCGCCTCAGTCTCTCAAAGTGCTGGGATTACAGGCATGAACCATCACACTTGGACTGAAGTTATTATTATTATTTTTCAAGTTAAAAGTGGTAACATCTAGAGCAATGGTTCTTAGCTGGGTGTGGTTTTGCCCCACAGAGGATATTTGCTAATATGTGGATACATTTTTGATTATCACAGTGGAGAGAGAGCATATTGGCATTGAGTGGATAAAAGCCAGGTATGTTGACAAACATCCTATGATGTAAAGAACAACCCTAGCAATAAGTCAGCTGAAGCTGAGAATCCCTGCTGTGTGCAACAGGAAATTGGAACCAGGTGTGCCATTTATTTTATCAGCCCTTGAACTATTTGTCTCCTTATGTACCTCTTTGATTTAAAAAAATAAAGCAAGCCAGGCTCGGTGGCTCAGCCTGTAATCCCACGCCTTGAGAGGCTGAGGTGAGTGGATTGCCTGAGCCCGTGGGTTCGAGACCCGCCTGGGCCACCTGGCGCGACCTCATCTCTACAATGAATCAAAAACTAGCCAGGCACGGTAGCGCGCGCCTGTGGTTCCAGCTACTTGGAAGGCTGAGGCGGAAGGATCGCCGGAGCCCAGCAGGTCGAGGCTGCGGTGGCCGGGAGCGACCACTGCTCTCCAGTCTGGGCGATAGAGTGAGACTCCAACTCAAAATAAATAAATAAATAAATAAATAAATAAAGCAGGCTGGGCGCAGTGGTTCACATCTGTAATCCCAGCAGTTTGGGAGGCCGAGGCAGGAAGATTGCTTGAGCCCAGGAGTTCAAGACCAGACTGGGCAAAAAATGGAGATCTCCTGTATGACAGAGTGAGAACCCAACTCAAAAAATAAAAGTAACATAAAATAAATAAAGTGTACAGGAGGATGTGCATAGGTTATATGCAAATAGTACCTCATTTTATATTGGGGACTGGAGTTTCTACGGGGATCCTGGATCTAGTCTCCTACGGATGCCCTGGGACGATTTTAGCTTTGGGCATTGAGTGGGGTTTCCAACAGAGGGCAGTAAATTCTGAGGAAGAGGAGACAGGCAGGTAAGCAGGGACTTTCACTCACTTTGGCAACGTTGTCACAGTCCAGCAGTTTGTGAAGGTTTCCTTGTATATAATGCATGCCCACATTGTTCACTGAGTGAGAGGAGAAAGACTGTCACTCCAACAGTGCCGGGAGACAGGGTGAGAGGGAGGGCGACCAAAAGGGGGCTCTCAGCATGGCTGCAGCCTAGGGTGGTCTGCCCCATGCAGGCATGGGGACATACCCAGCACTCCAATCTCCAGGTCCTGCAGTTCTGCCTCGATGGCTCCGTAGATCTCCAAGCCCCCAGTGAA
>CAUYQG010040677.1:0-19213 GCA_963574415.1 Tarsius wallacei
TTCCCCTGGCAATCCCCAGCCACCACAATTGTGATTAAAGAGTGCAGTTGCTTTGATCCTGGCTCCTCCATTCTCCGACCTGTCCAAATCCAAAATGAATGTTCCTGGAAGGAATTGAGGTCCTCCAGCACTTTGGGGAAACAGGATATATGTAAAAATCTTTGTGCTGCCTCTCAAATTTTCTGTAAATACTTTTCTAGAATACAGATTCTATTTTATAAGTTGACAGTAAGATTTCCAATGTAATATCAGCATTGTGTTATTCGCTTTCATCCCAAGTCCCATTTCTGCAACTCTGTTCAGGGCACAGATTCTGAACCTCTGTTTAGGACTCTTCCATCCTTGTTTTGGCAATTCTTCCATTATCTCTTAGCTAACCATCATCTTAACAGAAACAAAATTTTGTACTGTTCCTCTAGATTAATTCTCAAAAGTCCTTTGCATTAAAAAATAAACAAAACAAACATAAGCCACATGTCTTGGCCAAGGATGTGCACAACTAACAAAAGAAATATTTTAAAGAGGAGAAATAGGACACTAACACTCCATATCTGGTCTTGCGGGATAAAATGCTTAAAATATGACCATTGTGCCATGGTGCTTGGTCCTAATCTCAGCACCTTTAGAATCTGAAAAGTTATTAGGGATGAGCTATTTAAAGTAAAATTACAAATAGGGAGCCTAAAATAATAAAATAATTTTACCTTTAAAAAGATGACACAGAACTACCAAGTAACAGTATTAGATGATAACCCAAAGTATAAATATCCATGAGTGCACTCTGATATAAATAAATAAATGACATATAGTGTTCAGTAGACAAATACCACATGGAAGGGTTCTAAATAATGTGAAGATAATTCACACTCCATGAAGTGAATCATAACTCTTTACTCTTTAGTGTATACTGCACAAAGTGACTTCGTTTCAAAGTGTATAGTATGATGTGTATTGGAAAGAAAAGGCTGTGTTCATTCTTTCCTTTCCAGTAAGAATTATTTCAGCTCAACATGGTAGTACGTGTTAATCTTTTTCTTTTATTTATTCATTTTTTTAATTTTTTAATCAGTATTTTTTATTTTCATATTGTGGGGTACAGTTAAGGATTAGGTATACAAATATGCTTCGTTCAGACACCCTTGGTGATAAGAGGTGTCTCCCCGTCCCCAGACAGATATTGAGTATTAGAGACAAACATTATGGGTCAGCTTTATAGGTGTTTAACAAAAAATTAGCTAAATCATACATAAAAATGTAATTTGGTTGAAATAGAAGATTCATCAGAGAAATAATTATAGTTCTCTTTGATGGTAGAATCATCTATAATGAAAGCTAAATATAAGATTCATTGGGGAAATAATTATAGTTCTCTTTGATGGTAGAATTGTCTATAATAAAAGCTAAAAGAGACTAAAATATGAAGATTGTCAACAATCTGTCTAACTAGTGTTTGCTGGTTTTAGAAACAGTTTAGAGACAATTATTCCAAACCTATTAAATACCTAACAATATTTTAGGGGTTTCAGAGTGAATACAAATCAGTAAGTTAAGATCCCTACCTTTAACGTACTTTCTAGTTTAAAGATGAAGACAGAATGTGGTGGAGAGATAAAGACAAAACCATGACTATAAACGCAGGTAACCATGGCAAGTGCCATAAAACAAGACACATATAGAGAAAGAAAGAGCAGAAACTCCTCATCAATCAAATCATTTATAGAACTGCTAAAAGGCAGAAATGGAGCAAAGAAGGCACAACGTATGGACTGAATCAATAAGCAGGATTCTTGCTCTTAAGATTCTTACTGTCAATAAAGAAAGAGGGAAGGGGGGCAGAGAAATTGCAATAAACAGTGAGAAGCCCTAAGAAACAGTATGCAGAGTATAGATTAACAGACTGCTTGGAAAGTTGGGTCACAGGTTTGATTGAGAAGAGAATATTTTTGGACGCTTTTAAAATATGAGATAGAATTTGCCAAATAATAGAATGGTGGCTTACACCTATAATCCCAGCATTTTGGCCAAGCTGAGGTGGGCGAATTGCTTGAGACCAGGAGTTTGAGACCAGCCTGGGCAATGTAGCAAGACCTTGTCTAAAAAAGAAAAGAAACAATTAAATATTAAACATGGAGGAACAAAAAGATTCCATTGTGCCTTCCCAGTGTAGAGAATTTCACATTGGATGTGTTCGTTCATGGCAGAGATAACAATAAAAAGTTAAGCTGGAGTGAGTTTTCGAGCATCTGTGTGAAGGCAACCATAAAAGCTGGCCCTGTCAAAGGCAGATGAGAAGGGAGAATGAAGACTTAAGTTTGGTTTTAGATGCACTTGAGTTATTTAATAACAAACTAATAAACAGGCCATACAGAGAACACTCACAAGGTCAAGGGTACAAGTGAGTCTATAAGGCGTCTGTATTGTCTCCTTTGTTTCCCAAGAAGGCTATAAATGGAAGTTACCAAGGTAACCTTTATGGAGTGAAAAGTCTGTTCAAGTTTTCTTGGACCTGGAACACCGCTGAGAGGGAGGCTGAGACCCGTCAGCATAGAGGGTCTCTAATTACCATACAATTATGCTCCTTATACGGCAGTTAAATTTATTTCAGTTTTGTTTCTTAGTGCACCATTGGGACTCACAGAATAGAGTGGCCATCCCCTCCCACTGGCCGTGATGCCAATTTAAGGCACACAAATATTATTAAAATGCTGTCGTCTGAACCATGTGGTTTGAACAGTTAGAGACACAGTGGTGTGGCCAATTTTATCTTCTTGTAAGACAATGCAGGCAGTGTGACCCGCTGATTGGAAGGAAGACAGAGGACTAACAGGGATGGGACACTGTAGCTGTAATAGAGAATGGACAGGTCCAACATTAAGGCGGGAGAGGCGGAGGTGGAAAAGTCAGATGTGAAAGTCATGTATGAGTGAGGAATGAGAGAAGGTTGTGGGCATGTGGATATGAAAGGAAGGGAATAGTTCTTCTAGGATGAGAGAATAGGTGACTGACTAGTAGAAAACCTATTTTCTTGAATAATATCTTATTTGATAAATACAGGGTGCAGAATAAATCTGTGCATAACTGAAACACTACTTCTTTGGTTGACACCCTGGCTCAACCACTTTCCTGTGTGACGAGCAAGTCACTTAATTTTCCTGTGCATCTATTTGCTTACCCAGAGTAGAGAAGGGTAATATAAATAGTCACAACTTTCTGAGTAGATGAGGTGAGATAATAGAAATACAACATTTAAAACGGCGACAGAAACTTGAGGCAGGGAAGACGCTCTTTTGGAATTCATAAATTAGTGAATATGGAGATAAGATTACTAGTGTCACACTGGGAAAAAAGAGAAAAGGAATGACTCACAGAACTTATAGACTCTTCATGTGTAAGGATTTCAAAAAAGAAAAAAATTATTTCAAAGTAGAAAAGACAAGTGGTCAGAGAATTAGGGAGAAAACCTGAGAGAGAGATGAAAAAGAAGCCAATGGGAAGGAATGATGTGTACTTTGAAAAACGCAGGGGAAAAAAATGGTTCGTTTTGTGAAAGCAAGGAAACCTAATATATTGCATAAGAAATGGAATCCAAACTAAAACCATGTAATATTGAATAATGTATAAGACAAAAAGCACCAGCTGAAACTTAGGAATGAAATCTGCTGTAAACCATTCTTGGCATATTGGTAAGTGTTATAATAGGACGCAATTGTGATATCATGTTTAAAATAATGCAGCAAACAATTTTAAAACAAGGAGATATAAACAACTTTGGTTAGCTTCAGCATTTCTTCAAATAGCTGAAACACTGTAGCTTACATTTCACGGGTGCAGAAATGTACACACAAATAATTAAGTACATTATATAAGCAAGAAGCAGTAATCACTAAGAGATGCTAAATTTGTGGGGGTTATGGGGAACAAGTTATTTGACATTTTAAAAGATAACTTTAATATCATATGTAATAAATAGTGTTCTAAGATTTGGATCAAGGATTCACATCACACATTGTTATAGTTGGATTGTTGCTTATATAATGCAACTGATAAGACAGGGCATAATTATAGTAAATACCAGCATCTTTCCAGATCCAAAAATAACAAAAAGCTAATATTTGGTTCACTTTCCCTAAATATCTTTCTCAAATAGTCTTAATTAACAATGTCTAATTCTATTTTTTTACTTTTTTTTAGTTTTAAAATAAACAATCCCATTAAGATCATTGCACTGAAAATCTTTAAAAAAATAATCACTTCATTAGAAATATTCAGGCATTGATAGAGTATTGAAGTATGGATAATGACTTGAAGATGTCACTAAAATGATCATCTGTCCCCAATTAATACTGATATATTACAGTTGGGAGGTGTTTTAATGATCACATTACTGGGAAATTATTGCTACTCATATAATTTGTCCTTATAATCATGCATTTATCAAAGATACAAAAGACAAGTCTCCCAGGAGGCTTATTAAGATTCTTATTCTCCTTGATTTTTAATTGGTAAAGAAGATAGTTTTTTCCATTTTTTTCTCCCAAAAAAACAACTAAGTTTTCATCAATGGAGGTATCATTTAAAATTATGCAATTGTCATATACATAAATCTCTATTCTAAAGGGCAGAAAATAATATGCCAAAATGAAGAACCACACTTTAAAGCACTCTTTCTTCATCAAGAAGTCATAATCAAATCAAATAAAAATCACTTATTCAACATCTATAGATGCTAGGCAATTCATTAACCATTAAATTTACACAGTACTAAAATAATAAGACAGAGAACACTACAAGAAACAAGTTACATGCATCATTTTTATTTGCTTAAGATTTTTTACATCTTTTTTTAATAAATTTATCACTCTAAATCATTAATATTTCACTAACATATATTTCCAATTCCATGAATTATGTTTTACATTTCAGCCCCCACCCCCATCTCCCCACCCAAATGTGGCAAAATCTCTAGCAAGACAGTACCTTAAAATACAACCTGTATATAATTCCCTCCAGGCACCCATTCTCAGTGCTCATGCCCTGAGACTGAGCACGCCCACCATTTTGGCACCATGCCCATATTAACTTTCAGTGCTATGACAGGTTGGCGGAGTAGCAATTCAGAGGAGATACATACAGGAGATGTATGTCTTCTTGTTGTCCCCAAGCACTGGTGCGATTTCTGGAATGTAGAATTGCTCCTTCCCTCCCTCACTCCCTGCCCATCTTCCACACTCTACACCTTGGAATTCACTGGACATAGTTCGCCCCTAAAGAGTGGGGAGGGCCGTTACACTCCCTCACTTTGAGGTTGGGGTAGCTACATAAATCATTTGGAATACTTCCACAGGAAAGATTTCTCTTCTTCCTAATAATTTCTTAGTCAAGTCTCTCATGCATTATCATTCATACAAGTTAATGGGTATTGTTTTTGTACTTTGGGTTATAATGTTATGTTTAAGTGGCTCAAATTGTTTGACTTTGACTGAATAGTGGGGGCTCATTGGGTTGTCTCCTTTGTGTCTTCTTTTGGCATACATTTCTATCAGTGTGTGTGTGTGTGTGTGTGCGTGTGAACATTTTCTGACTCTTTAGCACCTCATCATGCTCTTGGCTCATTTTGTGTATTTCCAGACTCAGTTATAGACTCAGCCGATTCCACAGGGAGTTCTCCTTCATTTTATTGGAGGATGGCATTAGAAAAGATCCGGGTGGGGGATGTGCTCATTACTACTGGGAAATCATTGCCATTGCTGCTGTTTCTGGGTTTCTTAGCTAACAAAACAAACATCACAGACAGGCAGAGGTTCTGGCACCAGCCTACTCCACAAAGAAGAACCAGAAAAGCAAGTAGATCATCGCACTTGAACGCGCTAAGAGGGAGCACTAGAATTCAACAAAGAAGCCACAGAAAGCTCCAAGGCCTGGGTGGGGGAAGAGGGGACTGCGGCAGCCACGTCAGTATCCATGAGCCCAAGAGGTGCCTCGGTGCAGGGAAAGGGTACATGAGAGCTCTTGGTCGTCCACATTCCCAGCATGGACACTGGCAACCCTAGAGTGGAAGAGCTTCTTGACCCTTGCAGGCCCTGAGCCCCACACGGGGGGCTGACTGGGGACTGCGTGGAGGCATGGCTCCCAAGAGGGAGTCCTAAGCAGCTGCAGCCCCCTGCCACTTTGAGAGCCCAGCACCCCCCATGCTGCATCCTGACCTGGGACCCCAGAGCCCTTGCCTTGCTACATCCCCAGAGTGCATTGACATCCCGCTGTATCCCTCAAGAGAGCTGCAGTGTTACAAAGCTGGCTGCACCCACTGGAATGGGAGGTCCCCAGCATTCTAGTGTCTCTGGTGTCCTCTGTACTTCATTCAACAGTGGAAGCACCCCGGGAAGGGAAAGGGAGAAAATCTACCAGTATCTCAAACTATTCCTCAAAGTCGAAGAGGAGGAGATTCGCCCAAACTAGTTCTATGAGGCCAGCATTCCTTGGTTTCCAAAACACAACAAAGTAAGGAAAATCCAGCCCAATATCGCTGATGAACATAGACACAAAAAGTCTCAGCCAAATGCTAGCAAACTAAATCCAACAGCTTGCACATCAAACAGATGATTCACACGATTCACTGAGAGTTATCCCGGGGAAGCAAAGATGGTTCAACATATACAAATCAATAAACATGATGCATCACATCAATAAAACAGAGAACAAAAACCTTATAATTATCAAAACAGACAAAAAGCATTTGATAAAATTCAACTTCCCTCCATGATAAAAACTTTCAATAAACTAGTCTTAGAAGGTATTACAACATAGACCATATAGGACAAAATCACAGTTAGTATTACACTGAATGGGAAAAACCAGGAAGACTTTCCTTTAAGAACCAAAGCAAGACAAGGATGCCTAGTTTCACCACTCCTATTCAACACAATAGTGGAATTCCCAGCCAGAGCAATCAGGTAAAAAAATACAAGGCATCAAGATTGGAAAAGAGATAATCAACGTATTCCTATCTGCAGATAATATCTCTGGAAAAACCTAAAGATTCTACTAAATAACTCTTAAATACAATACACAGATTCACTAAACTTTCAGGACACAAAATTAACATACAAAAGGAAGTAGTGTTTCTATACACTCATAATGAAATAACTAGAAAAGAAATCAGAAAGTCTATCTTATCTATATAGCTACAAAAGAAATACAATATCTAGGGGAAAAAATGTATCCAATGAGGTGAAAGATAAATGAACTACAAAAGTAAAAATGAAAGATAATGCAAACAAATGGAAAAACATCCATCCCAAGGTCAATGTCCAGAAGAATGAAGTTAAAAAATGACCATACTGCCCAAAGCCATCTACAGATTAAATGGAATTCCTATCAAAATGCCAACGTCATTTCACACACACACACAAACATACACACACACACACACACACACACACACACACACACACCAAAAAAAATCTTAAAATTTGTATGAGACCAAAAACCCCAAAAGCCTTAATAGCTTACAGTGTCAAGAAAATAGAACAAAGCTGAAGGCATCACACTATCTAACTTTAAAATATTTTACAAGGGTATAGTAACCAAAACAGCAAAGTATTGACATAAAAACAAACACATAGACCAATGGAATGGGATAGAAAACACAGAATAAATCCACATATTTACAGTCAACTGACTTTCAACAAATGCACGAAGAGCATTTATTGGGGAAAGTATACCTCTTTAACAAATGGTGCTGGAAAAATGGGATATCGATATGTCTAACAACACTAAATCCCTATTACCAAATATTCAACATGGATTAAAGACCTAAATGTGACACTCGAAACTATAAAACGACTAGAAGAAAATACATGGCAAACACTACAGGACTTGGTTCTGGGCAAATATTTTATAGTTAAGAGCGCTCAACCACAGACAACAAAACCAAAAAGAGACAAATCAGACTATATTAAACTTAAGAGTTTTTACACAGCAAAGGAAATAATTGATGGAGCAAAAAGACATACTATTAAATGGGAGAAATTATTTACAAACTATTTGTCCAACAAAGGACTAACATCCAGAATATACAAGGAACTCCAGCAACTCAGCAACACAAAATCAAATAATCTTATTAAAAGTTGGGTGAAATATTGAAATAGACTTATCAAAAGAAGACATCCACATTGCCAAGAGATATAAGGGACATTTCAACACCACTAATTATCAGAGAAATGCAAATCAAGCCCACAATGCAATACCATCTTATCCAGTTAGAATGGCCATTATTAAAAAGACAAAAAATAACACGATGGTAAGAATGTGGAGACAAGAGAACTTTTCCACATTGTCAGTAGGAATGGAAATTAGTCCAGCCATTCTAAAGATCAATATGAAGATTTTTCCAAAAACTAAAAATAGAACTACCATGCAATTCAGAAACCTTATTGGGTATTTATCCAAAGGAAAGTAAATCAGCATATCAAAGGGAAACATGCACTCCTGCTTTCATTGCAGTATTATTGATGATAGCAAAGACATAAAATCAAACTAAGTGTTCATTGAAGAATAAATAGATAAACAAAATGTAGTATATATGCACAACGGAATATTGCTCAGCCATAAAAAGTAATGAAATCCTGTCATTTCCAACAACACTGACAAAACTGGAGGTCATTACATTCAGTAAATTAAGCCAGGCACAGAGACATATAGCATGTATGTTCATTCATGTGTGGGAGCCAGAAAATTTGATCTCATAGAAGTAGAATGCAAACTGATATTTACCCAAGACTGGGAAGGATGTGTGTGAGGAGTGAGGAAGAAAAAAGAGAGCTTGGTTATGGGAAAAACATACCTTTAGACTGAAGGAGTAACTTGTAATGTACATTAGCATAGTAGGGTGACTATAACTAATAATAATGTCTTGTATATTTCAAACTAACTAGTAGGACTCACACATTTTATGCACCTAACAAGATATCATCTGTACCCCCATAAAACGAGCAAATATTATGTATCAGTTACAAATTCAAAAAAGTATATGTGTTTCTACCAGCTCACACATATACACACACATCTGGAAATACTTTTGTATTGTAACCATCTGGGTCTGTTAAGCCAAACTTGAGTTTACATGGATGTGTCCAATCAATCATTCTAGCTTCCTCCTTTTGCATATCTGTAAACTCTCACTCCCACAGTGAACAACCTGCCTCCAACCATCTGCCATCGGTTTACTTAGTTGTTCCATTCTAATATACATGTATAGCAACACCCACCACCATAAATAATGTTGATAATATGCGCACTTGATAAGACATCATGACCATGGCATTTTATTTCTGTGATCTTTCTCGCAGTAACCCTTCATTCTTGTCTTATTATAAGAAAAACGTGAGACAAATTACAATTGAAAAAACTCCTCAAAATACCTGAGTACTGGACAAAACATTCAAGTTTATACAAAGCAAGGATATTACACTGTGCCTCAGCCAAGAGAGGCCTAAAGCAAGGGGACAACTAAAAGTAATGTGATACTCTGGATGGAATCTTGCAACAGACTAGAGACGTTAGGTAAAACCCAAGGAAAATTTGAACAAACTATAAACTTCAATTTATAACAATGCATTAATAGTGGTTAATTAACTGTAGCAAATGTATCATGTTAATGTAAGATGCTAAAACAGAGGAACTGGGAAATTTGTAGTATCGTCTCAAATTTTTTTCTAAATATAAAACTTTTAAAAAGTAAAGTCTAATAAGTATATTTTTTAAAAATTGATATGCTTCAAATAATACCGCATACATATATCCACACTTAAATTGTGGCACATGCTATCAAGTAAATACCAAGAAGATTTAATAAATATTTTAATGGTAGCCTGTATACAATATTGCTTCAGAAAAAAATGCGCTTTTTTTTAGTTGGAGTATCACTCTGTCGCCCAGGTCGGAGTGCAATGGCACACTTACGGCCACCCCAGCATCGGCCTGCTGGGTTCCAGCGATCCTTCTGCCTCAGCCTTCCAAGTAGGCAGAACTACAGGCACGTGCTACCACGCCCAGCTAATTTTTTACCTATTGTAGTGATAAGGTCTCACTAAGATGCCCAGGCGGGTCTCTAACCCGGGGCTCAGGCAATATACTAGCCTTGGCCTCCCAACGTACTGGGATTACAGGCTGAGCCACCGAGGCTGACCTTGCACTTCTTTTTTTTTAAAACCGTTTCAGTAATAAATTGTTGACAGCTAAAGCTTGGCTGTGTGGCAGATTTTATATTAAACAGTCATCAAAAATATCTCACTGGAAGTAGAATGAAAAAACTGAAATAAATACACTTAAGTGCATAACAAGAGTGCTTTTTACATTGTGTAAAACATTTAAACTAAATACTCGATTTAGTTTACTCAGTATGATGAACATTATAGTGTCAGTCAAAAATTTTAGGACCTTGGTGTAGAGTTAATATAATTATAACAATAACCTGTGCGTTAGCTGTCTTTACTGTGTCACAAAACTATCACAACCTTTGGAGCCTGAAATAACAAAAGTTTATCACCTCACAGTTTCTGTGTCTCCACTAAGCAGAGCTCAGCGGGGCCTTCTTCTCGGGGCCTCCCAATGATGCCATGAAGTTACCCTGTGGACTTTCCTTCCTCAGCTTAGCTTCCTCTTTCAAACTCGTGTGGTGACGTAAAGATTCTGTTCCTTGCCACTGTAGGGCTGAGGATCCCATGCTCTTGCTGGCTCTCCACTGGGGCCTTCTCAGCTGCCAAGACTCGAGAGTCTGCATTTCTAGCCACATGGTCACGTCACAGGTTCTTGTGGGACATGACAGCTTACTTCTTCAAAGGCAGCTGAAGAATTACTCTCTTCAGGAATTCCCTGATGGCTTTTTAAAACCTTTCATCTGACTAAATCAAGTTAGGATCATCTATTATTTGGATTAACTCAACGTCAGTGGACTTGGAACTTCAATTTGTAAGACCCCTCCGCTCTTGCCATATAATGTAATGCAGACATAGGCCTGACATGCCATCATATCTACAAGTCTTCCCACACTCAGTGGGAGGACATGCTGCAGGGCATGATGTGTATCGGGGTTGGAGACCTTGTGGCTATATTGAAAGCCTTTCTGGAACATTTACTGCTTGGTGTGTGAGTCACTAGACTGTGTATACCTGGTAGAATGTCTCATTTTAATTTATAATGCTATACTTGTGATGTTGTGAGGTTCTGCAAGTTAGATAATATTAAAATCCACATTAAAAAAATTAAAAACCAAGTCATAGATTTAATTATGTGTCCATGGATATAGAACTAGGAAGTGGTATATTATGGATTTGAACTCAGTTCTCTGAACTGAGACTCAAACCATTAACCTTGGTGATATCAATTATCTAGTTAATTGTTCATAATTCTTACTATAGAATCAAGAGATAGAAAATGCTGTGCTAAGTACATTTACAAAAATTAGGCATTTTCTATTAATAAGCAACTTTATAAAGTTATTCTATATGTAAAATGGGGGGGGCTTGATTTACCCAGTTAAATGTGAAATCATTCTGGTAGGCAGAATTACCTAGGCTAAAAATATTTCAGTGAAAATTTAGCTTTTGGTGTTTTCTTGAAAAAGTTCTCAGATTTCCTGAAAAGCTACAAAAATAATACTATTAATCTAGGTAAAGAATAGATTTCCGAAACATTAACATGTTACTAGCATGCAGTTCTTGGAAAAACAGGATGTTCTCCTAGATAACCGCATGATTATCAGAAGAAGGAAGTTCACATCGGCACAATACTTTAATCCGTCGATCTTTCTTGTAATTTGGAAATGTTCTAATAACTTTGCATATATCAAAAGGAAGTGCCGATTCGCTGCTCTGTTCCACTGACAAGACCCTTTACTCTTCTGTCATCTCTAGCAGTCCCTCCTTTGCTTTTGGTAACACTGACATGTGGGATCAGTTATTTTATAAAATGCCCCTCAATTTTGGTTTGTCTGATTTTCCCTCTTGATTAGATTCAAGCCTTGAGTGGATGGGTCAAGTAGTCGGGAAAGCCTGCTGTGTTTGTCTTGGTTCATCCTCATCAAGACACTCATGCCGCCCCCTGGCCCCTCCACTGTGGATCTTAATTTTAACCATTTAGTTAGGTGATGTCCGCCAGTCCTCTCCACTCTAACAGTGTTATTTAATCCATTCCAATTAACACGTATTTTGTGGCGATATATATTAAGGGGATTGCCCATAAGCTCTTACTCTTCGAATGTTTAAATGTGCATTTTGGTATTCTTTGAGGATTCTCAATTGAGTCAGTTACTTTTATATGTATTGTTTCGAATGACCATTGTTATAATTCTGTCATTGTTCCTATATGTTTTACTATTTAGTTTATTTCAGAGAGATTTTACTTAAGTCTGTGTTTATTAATGTTTTTACAGGAATAAGAGTTTGTGGGCTCTTATTTTATTCAATGTATTATAATGTTTTACTTAAATTATTTATTTGATACTTGCATTATCCTAAACTGCCCACTAGGGACCTTTTGTGTTGACTTCTGTGTCTTTTTGATATCCCCCATCATTCCTTGAACATGTCCTGATGCTGTGGGCACAAAACGTTGTTCTAGGCTTATCCAGAATGACCTGAGGTAGCCCTGGAATCAGGCATTTCATGAAGAATCTCTCCTTTTAGTAGAGAATTATACATGGAAACCGAAGTCTGAAAACTGCGCTCAGCTCTACTAGAAGTCATCACTTCTAGACTATCTCGGAGACACAGCTAAGAAACAGATGAATGTATAGGTATCCATTCACACGTATATATGAATACCTCTTCTATTTGAATATCTTCCTCTATTTCTCTATCTTTCTGTCTATTCCTAAGTATACCCATTATAATTCAGCATCAGATTTCTGTGTTTTTAACTCTTTCCTCTGACAGTGGCAAAATTAAATTTCATTACCCCCAATATATTACTCAGTCTGAGAATACACAGATAGTGCTTTTCATATTGCTATCACCTAAAGTATAGGGGGGAAAAAGCAGCTTACTAAAGTACAGTATTTGTATCTAGCCTAAGAACGTATAGCCCAAATATCTTATTTGATTCCTCCTTTAGCGTAATCATGATATTTAAAAAATACACTTGATTTCGTAAGTTTGCTCATATTTATGTGAGCATGTTTTTCTATTTCTTTTGATTTATGTGTTTATTTTTTTTTTAGTACATGCCACTTTAGCATAAATTCAAAAATCATAGCATTAAAAGGGATATGGATTAACAGAAGTTTTATTCCCAGTCTTTATCACTTCTATTTTTTCTACTCTTTGTGCACCCAATCCAATGTAAGTAGCTAATATTATTTGTCTCTGGTTTATCTTGCTTGTGTTTCCCCATCTCTCTAAGCATGAGTAGACACATATCCATTTTATTTTTCCTCATTCTTTCACAAAGTGTTACTTCTTGGCATGTTCAGATACTCTTTCCCATTTTCTTACAAACCATTCAACATCATTTCCTACTGATGTTTTTCATTTCATTTTACAGCTGCATATTGATTTTGTGGATACACCGGTTTGTTAACCACTTTTCTAAGTATGGCCACTCAGACTGTTTTTGTTACCATACAATTACAAACAATGGTGTAACGAATAACTTTTGTGCACAGCATTTTCATATGTTAGCAGCGTATCTTCAACAAAACGCCTAGAAAGATAAATTTTTGAGTGATAAACTAAACATATAAGCTGTTTTGTTAGATAGTTAAATTCTTCTCCGTAAGGTTTGTACCAAGTGGTATTTTCACCAGAAATGTAGGAGAGGATGGTTTCCCCATAGCTGCATTGACTAATTCAAAAAATTTTGGAACTGGCAGAGAATATGAAGATAATCTTTTCAACAAATTTGCTTTTTCAGATAAGAAAATAATGTACTGCTCAAGATAGGCTACTCTTGCTTAATTTTTAATGCCAACTAGTATCCTGATACTTTGCATCGAAGAAATATAAGATATGACAGAAGTGAAGTTAGTTATAAAACCTATTTTTGTTTCGGCAGAATGGATGAAAACACTACAAGTTCTATATCTTTTTACATTTATACCACTATAACAATAAGTAAGGTACCACTTTGTTAAGCCCCAATTTCCAACACAGGGAGAATGATATCCTGCCCCAGTTTTAAAAAGTAACCCAGCTCATTATGTCGTATAATTTCTAAATAAGTCTTACTAAAATATAGTTTTACTTAAATTTCCCCAAAGTATTTTGATTTTAAAAACTCATTTCATATGATTTAAAATGGTATTTTTAAAACAAGATTTATCCAATTCTAGAAAGAACAGAATAGAAATATCACTTCTCTTTTGGATGAGGAAAAATGGATCTTATTTGCCAAGAATTGTGTGCAGACTATATATTCTGCAACTCTATTAATTCCAATAATACCAGACCAAAATCCAGTCTTCAGATTTTCCATATAGATCTACAGGCTCAAGAGGAGATAATACAAATCTCTGAGCAAAATTAGTGTCTCCTGCTCTGCATAAGCTTACATCTCCGATTCTCTTGACTGAATGCTTCCACAGACACATTATGACATGCCTTGAACTCTACATTACCATTAGTGAATGAAGCATTGGTGTTGTTTGTGTATACTGATTGCAAAGGCCAACATTTCAGATTTATTCTATGATATGCATATAATTCAGTTTGGTAAACATATAATGCTGATTTATTTGGCTTCTTGGAACCATAAAAGTCTTCAAAATAATTTCTTTTTTTCTCCCTAATGCAACATCGAAAGCGTCACATTCCCATCTCCCTTGTAAATGCAATCTACATGTCACACATAATTTTGCGTATCCTTTGAGGCCAGGCCTAGGCTTTTACATGGTAAAATGCACAGCTCTATACTTATTTGTATGTTTCATAATGAATGCATGAAATTTTCTGACTAAAAAAAATCATTAACTAGAAACAATGGCTATATTTAATTTTTTATAGGTAAATTAACACTATATATATCATTTTTAAAATAAACCAGACTTTTATAATGTTTTTGTCATCAATAAATCAAGTATTAATTAAATTAGAAGAATTTTCATATTGAATGAAAATACCTAACATGTAATATTTTTATTGCTGCCTCTTTATTCTGAGAGCCCTCTAAAAGCATCACACTTATGTTTCTTAACGATACTGGTTTTTTCCCAATAGCATAAAATCTGCACATGCTTTAACATGTTGCTAATGTTGATATATTACATGTACATTCAAGCAATGTCTGATATAATTGTTTCTTTAATCTGCCTTTTCTCTTTGGTTCATTTTGCTTATTTTCCCTTTTCTCATTGTCTATTGCCTTTCTACAAAGCTAATACAAACACAAACAATAGTGCAGAAATCAGTATGACTTTAAAATAAAATTTTTGCTGGGTTCGGTGGCTCAGCCTGTAATCCCGCGCTTTGGGAGGCTGAGGTGAGTGGATTGCCTGAGCCCTCAGGTTCGAGACCCACCCGGGCAACTTGGTGAGACCTCATCTCTACAATAAATCAAAAAAATCAGCCGGGCATGGTAGTGCGTGCCTGCAATTCCGCTACTCGGAAGGTTGAGGCAAAAGGATCGCCGGAGCCCAGCGGGTCGAGGCTGCGGTGGCCGGGAGCGGCCACTGCACTCCAGTCTGGGCGACAGACTGAGACTCCATCTCAAAAAAATAAATAAATAAAATAAAATAAAATATTTTTCAAAGAACAACTTTATATGCATCACATGTCTACGTTTTAATCATTAGAAATATTAAATAATTTATCAGATGTCACATAATTAATACATTTTGTTGTGAAATTACCACCAGGATAAAGAGGGTGTGTTTGATTTTTCCAAAACAATGCACAAAACTCCCTGCGACAATAGCATAGCTACTTGTAGGAGAATTTTTTGTGGATCATAAAATCCATAGTCCTAAAGGTTACATGTTATTATATAAGGGTTTTAACCCAGTTCTTCTTAGTTCATATCTGCCTTTCCAGTCACTGAACATTATCTATCACAACTGATGCAACATAACTTTGAAAATGGCATGCCTACCACATGACTAGAAGATGAGTCCAGTGGTTTTGATAGGGTAATTAAAATTTCTGTTCTTTATTTAGTATTGTATAGCATATATCAGCATAATATGACCTTAGGAGTTATTAAGCAACTCAATGAAAATGCAGCATTATTGTGTCCTAAAGAGAAGGACACATGTACCTTTTGAATCTAAAACAAAATAAAAAGAACATAAGAGAAAAAGAAAAATATTAAAAATTTTATTCCCAAATGGAACTACTGAGTTAGAAACCAATATGTGCCTCCTAACATTACAAGTAGAAAATCTTGGCCGGGCTCGGTGGCTCAGCCTGTAATACCGCGCCTTGGGAGGCTAAGGTGAGTGGATTGCCTGAGCCCGTGGGTTCGAGACCCGCCTGGGCAACTTGGCGAGACCTCATCTCTACAATAAATCAAAAAAGTAGCCGGGCGTGGTAGCGCGCGCCTGTAGTTCCAGCTACCTGGAAGGCCAGGCGGAAGGATGGCCAGAGCCCAGCAGGTCGAGGCTGCGGTGGCCGGGAGCGGCCACTGTACTCCAGCCTGGGTGACAAAGTGAGACTCAAACTAAAAAAAAAAAAGAAAAGAAAAGAAAAGAAAATCTTGAGTAGAAAGATTGCATATTTAATTCCCTGTCTCCACCTCCTGCTGCTCTTCTTAATGAAGGCGGTTGTTTTATTAAAATATATGTTAATAAACCATTAGGTTATGTATTTAAAGTGAAATTGCATATTCTTGTGCACTAAGTAATTGTTCTTCTTATGTTGAGATATCATTTAATATCACAGTTTCGAAGAAAGTTATTCTAGTGAATTTCTATCACAAATTGGGGAGTGCAGTGGCATGATCACAGCTCATAGCAGTCACCCATTCCTGGACTCTAGCAATCTTCCCACCCCAAAGTCCCAGATAGCTGGGACCACAGACAAGCACTGCCACGCGTGGCTTATTTTATTATTTTCTGTAGAGTTAGGGTCTCCCTCTGTAGCCCAGGCTGGTCTCAAACTCCTGACCTCAAGCAGTCCTTCTGCCTCCCAAAAAACAGGGATCACAAACATGAACCACCCTGCCCGGCCCTACGACTGGTGCTTTAGATTGCTGTAGCATTTGTGTTTTCTCAAAATTCTTAAATTTATGAATAGACTACACACATATGCGCATGCCCACATATATATGATGTATAAAATATTGAAGTGCTATGAATAAAAATATTGAAGTATTATGAATAAAAATTAAACGAAATGAAATATTAAGAATATTCAATATTAAATTTTGAAATATGAAATATTAAGAATAAAGTATGAAATATGGAGAATAAAAGTGCCATTAATACTGTCCATTACACAAAAACAAACTATTTGGGGCACAAAGGACATATTCTTATGATAAAAAGAGTTATAACTTAGATCATTGGAAGAAAAGTGTTATATAAGATTGATCTAAAAAGCTTACTTTCAGTTCTTTAAGTATCATGATTAATATTAAGTCATAAGACTATTTACTTATTTGTTTGCTTATATTATCTATTTGTAGTGCCAGAACACACACACACACACACACACACACACACACACACACACCACACACTAATACTCTAGGCTACAAAATTTGATCTCATGTACATTTCCAGAACATTATTTATAGATATAGATAGATAGAGCTGGAAGAGATAGAGATATAGATACACATATACATGCTGTTGTATATACTTATGCTATTAAAATGAAAATACATGTGAAAGGAAATTTCAATTATTTTCTACTCATGTAAAATTAGGGTGTGCTGCTACACAAATTAAATACTCAGTTTTTTCGTTTATAAGATTGGAGTGCAAAGATCATAATTTTAGATTTTGATCTTGACCACAAAAGAAATTGTGCTATTGCTTTAAAGTGAAAGACTACCTTTTCAATACTTTGCTTTCTTCTAAATTTATACTTCTCATGCCTATGTTTTGACATTAGCAGAGGCTTAACTATAATTCAAAATGGCATATCACAAATAATTTATTTAATTAGAATAGCTAATATTAAGTCACAAGACTGTTTACTTGTTAGTGTATATGTATCTATTTGGCTAATTTGAATCTTCTCTCTTCAGTTATTAATTAGTCTAGCTAATGGTCTATAAATTTTGCCTATCTTTTAGAAGAACCAACTTTTTGTTTTATTGAATCTTTGTATTTTTTTAAATTCAATTTCATTTAGTTCTGCCCTGATTGTTATTTCTTCTCTTCAACTGGCTTTGGGTTTGACTTGTTTGTGTTTTTCTAGTCCCTTGAGATGTAATGTTAGATTGTTGATATGCAGTCTTTCAGTCTTATTAATGTAGGCCTTAAGTGCTCAAAATTTTCCTCTGAGCACACCTTTGTCTGTGTTCCAGAGGTTATGATAATGTGTTTCATTGTTGTCACTGGTTTCAAGGAATTGTTAAATTTTCGTCTTGATTTCATTGTTGGCCCAAGGATCATTCAGAGGCAAAATTGTTTAACTTCCGTGTTTTTGTTTGGTTTTGCAAGTTATTCTTGGAGTCCATTTTTCATTTTATTCCACTGTGGTCTGAGAAGGTGCTTGAAATTCAATTTTTTTAATTTATTGAGACTAATTTTGTAAACTGTCATATCTATCTTGGAGAATGTTCCATGTGCTGATGAAAAATATATATATATTCTGTAGTTTGGGAAGAGAATGTCTGTTAGTTCTGTTTCCTCTAGAGATCCATTTAACTCCTATGTTTCTTTTATTTAATTTTTTTTGAGTCAGAGTCTCCCTCTGTTGCCCAGGCTGAAGTGCAGTGGCATGCTCACGGCCACCACAGCCACAACCTGGTGGACTCAGATGATCCTTCTGCCTTGGCCTTCCAAGTAGCTGGAACTACAGGCACTCCACTATGCCCGGATAATTTTTTTATTTATTGTAGACGAGTTCTCACCAAGTTGCTCAGGCTGATCGCAAACACTTGAGCTCAGGAAATCCTCTCGCCTCTGCCTCCCAAAGTGCTGGGATTACAGGCTTGAGCCGCCACCGTGCCCTTACATTTCTTTTTTGACTTTCTACCTTGATGATCTGTCTATTGTTGTCAGGGGAGTGTTAAAGTCTCCCACTATTATTGTATTTCTGTCTTTTTTTTTTTT
>CAUYQG010040681.1:0-13110 GCA_963574415.1 Tarsius wallacei
CTGGGCAACAGAGTAAGACTGACTCAAAAAAAAAAAAAAAAGCAGGTATTTTCTGTTTCCTTGGAAAGTTCTCTAGTGGAATCTCAGGATAGTGTAATTCTCCTGTGGAGCCTATCTTAAGTGAGAACTTTGCATCAGACCACTGGAAATCGTGGCAGCCTGAACCTTAGAATCCAACTTGAATCAGCTATTTTAACTATCTTGGTGATGGTAATAGTGCAATTATTTTATTTCTTTTAGGATGGCACCGGCCTTTTAAATCTTGTAACTTTGTGTCATCTTCAAACCTAAGTGTGTAGAGGTTTTTGTTTTTGAGGGGAGTGTGAGGAGTTGATCGCCATGAAGACCACGACTAGGATAAAGACAAAGAGAAAATTCATACAGAAACCATAGCAGCCAAGCATTTCTGTGATTGGATTTTTCTTGTATTGGGAGGAATGTTTTATAAACTTTCTGTTACTGAGTTTTCGTATTTTTTTGTTTCCCCCAGTAGCTTAGTATTTTAAAAAATTTCCCACTACCTCAGTTACACTGAGCAAATCGAGCTTAGTCCTCACAATTATAAGTTTTAGCTTAAAATTTTAAAATCTGTACAGCTGTGGATTTTCAGCTGTGCACTCAAGGATGCGGAAGCATCAAAAACTAAACTACTGAGAGCTTGGTCTTTTTTTGTGTGTGTTCTTTTTGTTTTGTTTTTTAAAATCAGGCATCTGCTTTAATTGCTTCAGAAGGTGCTGACCAAATTTTTACAGCCCATTGTAGGGAGATATTTGCATAATATAAAATGAATCCCTCTGACTGGAAGCAGAGTGACTGGAAGCAGAGTGAATATAACTTCTTTTTTTTTTTTTTGAGTCAGTCGTACTCTGTTGCCCAGGCTAGAGTGCAGTGGCACACTCACCGCCACCGCAGCCTTGACCTGCCGGACTCAGGTGATCCTTCCGCCTCAGCCTTCAAAGTGGCTGGAACTACAGGCACATGCTACCACGCCTGGCTTATTTTTTTATTTATTGTAGAGATGAGGTCTCACCAAGTTGCCGAGGCTGGGCTGAAACCCCTGAGCTCGGCAATTCTCTCACCTAGGCCTCCCAAAGTGCTGGGATTACAGGCTTGAGCCACCGTGCCTGGCTTCCCCACTTCTAAGTCAAAAAGATTTTGGATTTCAAAAGCTCTGAGGCATGCTAAAAACTACAAGCCACTACACCACAAAACCTCTGAAAGAAGAGAAACTCTGAAGCCACACACCACCCTCAACACAAGAGGAAACGCTCTCTCCTCCTCCCTCCCTGGCCAGAATGATTGGAAAGAGAACACACTGTTCTCCTCCAATGACTTGGGCAACTTTCTGGAGTACAGTGGCTAAGTTTCTATGGGCAACCGTCCATGTTTGCCCAGCTGAAAACATAACAGCGTCTCCCCCTGATGGCTTCACCCTTACCCTTGGGGGAAGAGCGCAACCTCCTCTGTCAAGTCCGATTAGGGAACCAACACCTTTGCCTCCAGCGCCTAGATTTGTCCGGTCAAATTCCACCTAAAGCTGCAACCCCAACATCTCAGCTTCCCCTCCCCCAACCTGTTACACCTGCAACACGCACACTTTCTCTCAAGTCTCAGTCCTGGATCCCCTGCTCTCTTCCGTGAGCCGAGTCGGATGCCTGTAGTCCACCTAGTGCACTGCATCAACCGGCGCCGCCGCGGTGTCAAGTTTTTAAGGGTGGGGGCGGACTCTGAAGTTTTTTTTGTTTGCTGTTTTTTTTTTAATAGCAGTTTCTGCAGCTGCCATCGGCTCCGGGGTCGCCCTTCCCGCCCCATCACTCACCCCAGCCACACAAGGTCAAGCGTATCTCTGGGGTTGCCCTCCTTAGCCCTTCTCTTTTTGGAGTGGCGTTCGTGCCTCTCCTCTTTTTCAGTCTCGCGCTGGTCCGAGCAATGGAACTTTCTGGGCGAAGGCGAGGGCGACGAAGAGGGGGATGGAGAGCGGTCGGATCGGGAGGTGCTGGAACAGGCAGGCTGGGTGAAGGTCCTCACTCGTGGTTTCTCTTCAGGGTTCACTGAGTAGGCATAGAAGCCGAAGCCGGTGGCGGAGGAAAGGGAGGCTCGCGGCGACTCGTCGTCTGCATCTTCATTCGTGGCTCTCTTCGTGGATTTGCGGCAGGGGAAGGACCCCCTCTTCCCGCCCCCAGGAGAGTTGGGATAATCCACTTTGAAAGCTGCCCCTTTCCACTGAAACGTCCCAAAAGTCGACGCCCAGCTGAGCCCAGCTCTCAAGGCCTCACCGAGCGGGCCATACTCCGCAGCAGAGGAGCCTGGGGGGGGCGGCGGGGGGGCGCCGGCAGGAGGGACGGCGCGCGGCTGCAGCCTTCGCCCGCGCCGGCCTCCCCACTGGCGGCGCCCGCCGGCCAAGCCGAGGCCCAGGCTCTCCATTGTTCGGTCACACTAGAAGGCCCCCGGGACCCAAGGCAGGAGCCGGTCGCGCAAACCACGTTCACGGCAACTTGCCCCAACCGAGGCGCCTGAGGGGTCGCCAACACCGCGACGACTGCCCAAAGCGCGCCACCGCGGAGCACAGGAGCTAGGTGTCAGCGCCCACCAAACGGTCCGCGTGCGCTCCCGCAGAGTAGGGTACGACTCCGCCACTCCACAGCCCAAAAGCCACCGCCTGCGTCGGGCTTGGCGGGCGGCCCCCAGGGGCGGCGCTTCGGCAGCAAGCAGCGAAAGAAGATCAAAACAAGTCCCCCGCCCTTCGCAGAACCTGCCGAGGGCGCGCCCCGCCAGCGCCCACACCGACGGCAGGGAGCCACCGCGGCGGAGGCACGCGGACGCGAGACCCCGGTCCCGAGCGCAGAGCTGGAGGTCCGAGAGGGAGGCGGCTGGACCGAGCCTAAAGAAAGGCCGGGGCGCCGCGGATCGGGGGTGGAGGGGAAGGGGCAGCGGTGGCCCTTGAGCACCCCGGGCCGGCCAGGCACTTACCTGGGCGGCGAGCAAGCAGGCGAGCAGGTAGGCCGCGAGAGCGAGCTGCAGAGGAGACAGGGAGCCGCTCACACGCGAGGCACGTCTCCCATTCTCGGCTCTGCTGGGCCGCCCGCAGCCCCGCACTCTTTATCGGCGGCCCGGGGCCGCCCCCGCGCCCTGATTGGCTCCCAGCGGCCGGGCGCCCGGGCCGATCGGCTGATGCGCTCCCGGGCCCCGCGGCTATTGGGCGAGGAGCCGTGGGGGCGCCGTTGGAGGGCGGCGGCGAGCCAGCCCGGGAGAGAAAGAAAGAGAAAGGGGCGTGGGGGAGGGGCTGGGCCGCGTGGGGGCGGGGGGAGCCGGGCCGGCCGGCTGCGTGCGGAGGCGCGAGCCCTGCCGGGAGGGGGAGTCTCCGCCAGCCGCCCATCCGCCGGGGGCCGTCCCCGCGGCCCCCCGGCCGGGGTCCCGAGGCTCCGGGCCGAGCGTCCCGGAGCCCCGCCCCTGCCGCCTTCACGGCGAGCAGTTTTGCGAGGAGGCTGGCTCCCTGTGGAAATCAGGAACCTGGAACTCCGAATTTTGCCTTTTGTTGTGAGAGAGCCTCCGGGCCCCACTTCCCGCGTGCTCGGGTTCAGTTTGAGAGGGGGCGCGGGTCGCGCAGCCGCGGAGTCTTGGGCCGGCCTGGAGGCACCCGGGATCCCAAGGCTTGGAAGACACCCCCGTCCCTGGCTCTCTCAGTGGGTTCGGGGAAGTGAACAGAACTCTGTGATTTCCTTTTTAATCAACGTACTGTGTCTCTATAATTCTCTATAATTTCATAGAGGGGACTCTGGAGGGCAGTAGAAACAAAGTCTGGAGACCTGTCTGATTCTGCCTCCATTAAACCTTAGTCTTTCAGGGTCCAAGTTTACTTATCTGCAAAATAAAGAGGTCATTAAAGGATGACCTTCAGCGCCTCCCACCAGATTTGAAATTCTGTGTGCAAACGCTGTCCCCAGGGCAGCTGAAAGGAAAGCGAGGTCTTCATGTGCCCCCTTAGAAGCGATTCTTCCATGAATTCTTCCTGGTTTTGCTTTTCTAGGGTGGCTTCTTTTTAATCTGGAAAATGGGAATACATATTTCTTTCTCTCAGCTTTGCTGGGATGTTTGGGAAAATGTTTATGGGAACACAATCTTGAAATGGATGTTTGTCAACGGATGCACAATAACAATGTGTGTACATCTAGACACATACAACATTAATATAGACAGATAGATAGTGCTACCAGAGCTATTACTTGATCATTTTATTTTTAGTGCCTGATGAAATCCACCTGATGTTGTCTAGCGTTTACTGCATTGTTCAGAAGCCCCAGTATTTGAGATTCTGAGAGTCTTCAGTTTAGAGATCAAGAATTCATGCTTCCAGTGCCTTTGGAAGAGGAAGGGAAGAAATTTGTTCTTCTGGTTATGTTTTGTACCACAAATATGGAAAGGAAGTGTTGCCTGTGACCACATACACATAACTTTGCTTCTTTGGTCCACATCCCTTCCCTTAAGGGTGTCTGACACTGTAGTGCTCTTGAATGACAGAGGCAGCATTCATTTCAATCGGGTTTTTGGTTTGTTTCAGACTGGTGACATTTTGCATTGGGCAAGGCGACTTGCAAAGTCCTTATTAAATTACAGTGCTGCATGTTGAAGTGTTGTAATGTGGTAGTTAAAGGTAGGTTTCAGGTCGGACAAACCTGGGCTCAAATCCGCGCTTTACCTCTTATAGCAGCCTTTGTGCTGGCCAAGTTGCTTAAATATAGGAAGCCTCAGTTTCTTTGCCTATAAAAATAGAGATAGGCCGGGCTCGGAGGCTCAGTCTGTAATCCCAGCACTTTAGGAGGCCAAGGCAAGTGGATTACCTGAACCCAAGGGATTAGCCAGGCAACTTGTCTCTACCATAAATCAAAAATTAGCTGGGCGCCGCAGCACACGCCTGTAGTTCCAGCTACTTGGAAGGCTGAGGCAGAAGGATCACCGGAGCCTAGCGGGTCGATGCTGGGGTGACCGTGAGCATGCCACTGCACTCCAGCCTGGGCGATAGAGCGAGACTCCAACTCAAAAAAAAAAAAAAAAAAAGGGATAAAAATTGCTGCCTTATAAAAGGATTAATTGTAATAGCACATGCAAAAGAAATTGCGTTGGTACCTAGAACATAGTAAATGTGTAGAAAACAGCAGTTATTATAGGCCGGGATAAACTAAAATGAATAGATATTTCCCCATAGCAGCTCATTAAATACATTAAAAACTTTCTGACTTAGTGTAATGCTCTCCTTTTAGTTTTATGAAAGTAGGTTTAGACCTGGTAACAGAAAGAGCTGTCTTCATTTCATTTTTTTGTGAAGGCTTGAGGGTTTTTTTGTTTGTGTTTGTTTGTTTGTCATAGTCTCATTCTGTTGCCCAGGCTGGAGTGCAGTGATGCAATAATGACTCACGGCAGTCTCTACCTCCTGGGCCCAGGCAATCCTTCTGCCTCAGCCTCCTGAATAACTGGTACTACAGGCATACACCACTATGCCTGGCTAATTTTTTTTTTCTAGGGATGAGGTCTTGCAATGTTGCCCAGGCTAGTCTTGAACTTCTGGCCTCAAGCAGTCCTCCTGCCTTGGTCTCCCAAAGTGCTGGGATTACAAGTGTGAGTCACTGTGCCCAGCCAGTCTTGAGTTTAAGTGGTTGAGGAGGGGGAGCAGAGAAGGAGAAAAGTGATGTTTGGGGTTTTTTGTTTGTTTTTTTGAGTCAGAGTCTCACTCTGTCACCCAGGCTGGAATGCAGTGGTATGCTCACAGCCACCGCAGCCTCCACCTGCTGGGCTCAGGTAATCCTTCCACCTCAACCTTTCAAGTAGCTGGAACCACAGGTGTGTGCCACCATGCCTGGCTAATTTTTTTTTTTTAATTTATTGTTAGATGAAGTCTCACCAAGTTGCCTGGGCTGGTCTTGAACCTCTTGGGCCCAGGCAATCCTCTTGCCTCTGCCTCCCAAAGTACTAGGATTATAGGCATGAGCCACTGCACGCGGCTAAAAGATGTTAATTTCATATATATGTATGCATGTTACATATATATCTTATTTTTAAAAGATAATAATTTCCAGGTGCCAGATTACCACAGCATAACAGAGCCTTCTATTGCAGTGGTCCCCAATCTTTTTGGCATCAGAGACCGGTTTCGTGGAAGACAGCTTTTCCACAGAGAGAATGGGAGGATCATCAGGCATTAGATTCTCATAAGGAGTGCGCAACCTATATCTCTCACATAGGCAGTTTGCAATAAGGTTCACACTCCTATGAGAATCTGATGCCCCACTTACCTAACAACAGGCAGAGCTCCACTTCCAGCTGCTCACCTCCTGCTGTGCAGCCCAGTTCCTAACAAGTCACAGACCTGTGGTCAGGGCCTGGGGTTTGGGGACCCCTGTTCTACTGCACTCACCAACAGTACTTGAGGTGGCGATAGCAAACATAATAGAAAATGGAATAGTAAGATGCAAATACAGCTTTTTAGGCTTATGGTATTTCTGTTCTTCGAGTGCCTGCTGCCTTGCTAGGTATCTTGACCTCCTTGAACAGTTCGTTCATCTTCATCCCCCAGTAGCAACCCGGGTGAGTGTTCAATAAATAATGTTTGTTGACCACACAGAAATGACAGCGGCACCATCAAGAGAACGTGTGCTTTGAGCTGCTTTTCCGAGAATGGAAATGGATTTGCTTTGATCCATTCATGTGACCAGGGGCAAGCTTTGTAAGGGTTAGGAACATAATACATGACCACTGACTCTTTCAGGAGTGAACAAGAGGCCTTGTCCTCCTTAGTTAGCCCCACATTTACTTGAACCAACCAAATTAGGGCCCAGATGAGTCCAAGGGCTCACCAGGGAAGCTTAAGAGTGTACGAGGGCAGGAAAAGCAGAAGAAAGTCCTCTTACTGGTTCGCCCCTAGAAGCCCAGCCTGTACTTTTAGAGAAGTTAAAAGTAGGTCTGTTTTATCCAGTTCGACTTTGCTGTGTCTGCTGCCCTTTGTTCTTCTTCCCCTTCTTCCCTAAATTGCCACCCGCCCCCATTCTCTACCCCCTCCATTAAAAAGAGAATTAGAATGCTTGAACCCATGAACTTTTCTGTCTCTTGGTACACGCAGTATCGAAGCTGACAGGGGTTTCCACTGCTTGTGCTTTGGAGTCATGTTTAGCTCTCTTAGGGGTAGGTGGAGTGGGAGAGCAATATTCCAGGTAAAGATTTTGTTCCAAATCTGCAGAAATGGCCTGAGACTAAAAGCTTTTCTTCAATGTTGTTCTGTTACCTGAAATAAAGACCTCGTGTCTTAGGTAGGCTTTACCTGTGAGTTGCCCTCACAACTCTTTTCTCTCTTTTAGAGAATCTGTCCTCTGCAGGTATGTAGTCCTTAACCTGGTGATCGGAGTATGCCTTCCCAGTACCTTACACTTATACTCATTAGACACAGAACTTAGTTAGGGTAGGGCTCAAATGGACTCAAACCTTCAACTCTAACATGCTATTCAGGAAATGCAGTTTTCCCTACATATGAACGATTTCAACAGGCATTCAATGCAAGCCGTAATTATATTAAAGAGACACAACTGAGACCCAGTGTGGGGGAACACTCTGGAAACCCAACCCAGAATTGTAAACTGTTATTCTTATTAGTATTTAATAAACAAAAACCAGTTCTTTCCAAAAGAATAGACCTCAGTAGAATTTAAAACCAAAACAAAGTAATAATAATAATAATAATAAAAGAAACCGTTCTGGAAGTTAATGGCATTATTTTTAAACCATATTTTGGGCAGAAGCTGTGGTTGGCCAAGTTTTCAAATTTTACTCTATACAATTAGAAAAGCAAAGACTATGCTTCAATTATGCTTCAATTCAGTGACTAATACTGAGCATGGAGGAAAGGTTCTTTGTATTCTTTGATTGTTTGCTATTTCTCAGTTCAGAAAGTTGGAAGTTCATGTCTCAGCCGTATCTCTTTAGCCTAATTTTAGTTCCATCGAATGCCTGTTGAAATCATCCAAACATAGGAACATAGGGAACACGCCATTCTTCCCAAACTGCGTGTTATGACTGAAGGTTTGGGTCTGTTTGAACTCTACCCCAAATCTTGTCTCTACTAGACAGTACTTGGAAAGTTGGGAAGAATCAAGTTCGTTCCAGCTGACAACATGGGAAAATCCATTCTACTGAGAAAATTCAAGCCATACAATTCTAGAATGAAATATGCACATCATTCTATCTTAAATAGGCCTAGATAACTTGTGCTAACTTGCTGAAGTCACATTAGGGCAGTATTTTAGAGCCTAATGTGCTTTCAAGGTGCCACTCCTTGGAGAACCCTTTTCTGTTCCCCTTCCTTCAGTCTCCTCAGTGTGTAGGTGATGTGTTCCTGGCCACCACCTCTAAAATACTGAAATTTTTATGGTACCCACTGAGGAAAGCACAGAGTGCAGGGACCAACCAGCTTACCTCTGAGTTCTATGTTATCACGTACCCAGTGACATCCATAGAGCGGATATTCAATATACATTTTCTTTGTGAATAGCAAGATTACCAGAAAAATCTAGGCAGGTTCTCTGTAGGACAGGTACTCTTTAAAGCAATCTCTGAAGGTCATTTTGCACATCTAAAAATCTGCCCTTCATTGCATTGAATGTGGGATTTTCGCAGATAAATTTTGTGATTTATTCTCAATGCCTATAGAGCGCTATCCTTGTTCTCTAGACTGGTTGGAACATTATTGAAGCTAATTAAGAAGTGTAAGGTATTTAGCATTCTGGTCAAAACATTATTTGGATCAGAATGTGTCCTTTAGTTAGTACTTTCCCAAAACAAATCCTCAACTGAATCCACAGTTCTTTCTTCCCGACCCCCAACCCCCAACCCCCACCCCATTAGTCGACTTGGATCCCTGTTTATTTAACGTTCACACACCAGATTTCAACGGGAAACAAACAGCCCTAGGGTATATTTTCTGGATGCTTGGGCAATACCTGTCTGGTTCTATAATTTTTCCTGCCCTTTTTTCTCCTCTCCCACTTCTTTTAAACTAGTTCCTGGGAGACTTGTTTACTGGGATTGGCGAGCCAGAGGCTTGGCCAGCGTGATGTGAGCATAGTGCCCTCTGGTGGAATTTTGTGAGAATTATAAACCTCCCCCAAAGCTTGAGTGTTGGGGAAGTTTTTTCTGAACTGGCATTCTTAGGAAGGGCCTTTCTGTGACATCTCAAATATAGCAAGGTAATGACATGCACATTTATTGCCTATGCTGGCTATTTGAGAGCTATCATGTTGGGGGAATCAAGTGATTGTGCTTTTTCATCACTGGTCATCAATGTGTAAGAGAAGTGAAGAGAAAAGGAAGGCTTACAAAGAAAGGTAATAGTCTAGGAACGAGGAGTAAAGGGGAAATGGCAAAGATTAGAAGGCTTGGTCACAAACAAGTCTTGTCCTCAGCCTTCAGTTGGATCTGAGCCCAGAAATATAAGACCAAGACAAAAGTTGAGACTCCACCAGATTTTCCCCCTCCAGGGAAGACTGGGTTGGGGACAGAGTATAGAATAAAAACACACCCTTTAAGGGGAGTCTAGGGTATTTATACTAGGCCTTCTGGCTAACCTTTTATCTTTCTTTTCTTTTCTTTTTTGAGTTGAAGTCTCACTCTGTCATCTAGGCGATGGCACAATCATGGCGTACCACAGCTTTGACTCCCTGGGCTCAGGGATTCTTTTGACTCGGCCTCTGGAATAGCTGGAACTACTGGTGCATGCCACCATGCCTGGCTACTTTTTCTATTTGTAGAGACAGGATCTTGCTTTGTTGCCCAGAATGGTCTCAAACTCCTGGCTTTAAGTGATCCTCCTGCCCTGACCTCCTAAAGTGCTGGGATGACAAGTGTAAGCCACCATGCCCAGCCTTCTTTTTACATTTTTCAAAAACATTTCCTTTTGCAGATCATTCCCTTCTCCATTGTCTTGAGCAAATGTCTACTGTGGCCCAGAGTACATAGTCTTGGGCATGAGTCAGGCACACCGGCACTTAAATTCCTCATACCAGCTGTGAGACTTGGGCAAGTCAACCTGCTGGACTCTCAGTTTTCTGGAAGTTTCTTATAGAAACACTTGTGTGGGTTAAAAAATAATAACAAAGTGAACAATTGGAAACAAGCTACTGGGTTTTATTATACCTGAGAATGAGGAAGAGAGTGGGCCTATTACTAAGGAGAGGACTCAGTGTTTAGGACTGTTGGTGTCAACCAGAGGTTCACAAAACTTCCGACCTGTCCGGTAACACATTTAGAAGGAACAGGGGTAGGGGAGATTCTAGAAACAAATAAACCTTAATTAAGCATCAATTATGATCTGTAGTTGGAGCATACATAGGGAATTTCGAAACTTTGATATGACAGTTTTGCCTTTTAGGAGCCTACACTTTGGTGGGTGAGATAAAACCTCAAAGGAATTGATTTCAGAAACAGTGCAAAGCAAAGTGTGTCACCTTTATGGGCAAAATAATAAGACGAATTTCATATAAATGCCTAAGAGGTCCAAAATAAAGGAGTCATCGATAGAATTCTTGGAGAAGGCCACCTTAAGGGTACTCAGTGGGTAGGGGGTAGGGTGGGTTTATTCTGGGCATCTAATAACATGGTAAAATCCTCAACTGAATCTACGGTTCTTCCTCCCTCACTTCCCACCCCATTAGTTGATTTGGACCCCTGTTTATTCCACATTCACATGCCAAATTTCAACAGGACATTTGTGGGATGTCTGCCTGTGACATGCAAGAAAGAGAAATTTGCAGAGGCCTAAGGTTGCATGCGCAAGGGTGGTGATGGTGATACCGGTACTCCTTGGCTAGAGGAAGAGCAATTTAATGGGAAGGTGAGCCAGTACCACACATTTTAATTCTAGACATACTGGAATTATGCAAATGAAGTGTTATTGGAGTATCTTTGAAAGTCTCATTTTGGGTGCAATATTTGAAATGAATCCAATCCTTAAAAGTTGGGGGAAAGACAAAGGCAAAAAGATCAGTTTCAACCTGTATCAATTAATTATCAATTCTGTTACACTACTTCCACATGGTGGCACCACTGTGGTGAGCACATAAAATTACCCACTTTTCTTTATCAGGATGAGCCTTGAATGCCATTTTTGAGTTATGAGAAATCTTTATTCTCTCAGGTAAAGGCAACCCCTTGTGCCTGGAGACACAGCTGGTGACTGCATAGCTTCTGGACTCTGTTCTTCTCCCTTCAAAACACTTCCTTCTCTTCCCCCATACCTTTCTTGCACACTGATCTATTTTCCAGGTCTTCTTCCCTCCCTCCCCCCAAATCCAATCAGCACTTCTTTCTCAAGCCCCTCACTCCTCCTTTTCTCCTCCGTGCTTAGAGGCTCAGGGACAGGGACAACATGGGGGCCAGCTGTTGCCCTTCAGGCCATTACCTTCACTGGGGACCAGAGAGGGTGCCATGCCCATGGCTGAGGAAGCCACAGGATGGTGTGGATTATGTGCTAGTCAAGGTGAGCCCTGTCTCAGAGGGAGTTCTTTGAAAGGAGGAGAACCTGGTCCTCTCTCTCTGACGGCTCCACTTCCTGCAGCAACTTGTAGAGGCGTCCTGGAGTGCTGGTGTGATGTGGAGCCTCTTTGGACCCCATCAGCTTCCAGCTGGGACTGTAACAACGATACCAAAAGGAAGAGAAGCCATAGATTCCCAACAGGCATGAGGCATCGACCAACATATGCCAGCAGAAGAAGGTGGTGACAAACATGATGTCACTGGTGTCATCATCCTGCCAAGGGTAGCCCGAGAGAGGTCTGTATAGAATAAACCCTGCCTGCATCAGCCAGGAGCCCATTATCAGAAACAGAAAGGTCTCGATCAGCCAGAGGTGACACATGTCGGGAGCCCACAGCTCAGCAGCCAACACCAGCGTCAGCAGGAACACGACCAGGATGAGCAGAGCATGGACTTGCAGCTCCACCCCTTCTGAGTCTTTAATGTGTGACACCAGCAGCAGCAGGAGCTCATAGAAGGAAAGGACCAGGATACCTTTTTCTAGGACCACACACCTCTGAGGCAGCACATTCTTGCTCATGAAGTCTACACAGCCGATGAGGGTGAGGAGGATGAACATGGTGAGGTGCTGCCACTCTTTGGGGTACATAAACTTTGGTGGCAGCTCTCTGTTCATCAGTCTCAATCCTCCTTCAATGCAGCTGACCTCATAAGCTATCAAGAGGCAGCCAACCACCATCTTCAACAAACCTCCATAGGATATTTTCCACAGCCTGGCACATCTTCCCTTATTCCTGGAAGGGCACGAAGGATACAGGAGAGAGTCATTGAATATTATGGCTTTGGAGACCACTATTGCCTGATACAGCCCATAAAAGAACAGAAAAAGCCCTGGACACACATGACCAATAAAGGTTCCCATTGAACTGTAGATCTGTCCAATGAAGAAGAGAAGGGTGAGACTCAGGCACAGCTACACCTTCTGGTACCACTTCAAATTCTGGCTTCGGAAAGAACTGCCTGTCATCTACTTTTATCATCTCACCCCACCCACTGCTCTCCCACAGAGAGGAAATGTTTCTCAAGAAAGCCTACACGTTTGGTGGAATATGGCCTTATTGCTCCATTACTTTGGGAACAAACTGGCTTCTGCCAAAGAAGGAAGCTGGTGAATGGACTTTCAGGGGGATCCTCTTACGGCCCTTGAGATGTGTCCCTACCTCCCAGGGCTTCCTTCCTCTTGTTATGCCCAGTGCTCAGAAGACAAGAGGAGAGAAAAAGGGAGTGAGTTGCAGATGGATCCAGATTAAGCCTGGGCACTCGTAAACTCTTCAGGATGCTTCAGTCCTTCTCAGACATCACTTTGATCCAGTTGTAAATATTTCCCTTTTGGATACATACTTATGAAAATTTAGGTATATGATTATGTAATACTTACTTAGCATCCACCTGGCTTTTCTTTTATTTTCTTTTTTTTTTTGATATAAACATCTTTAGACCACAAAGCAACCTTCATGTCCTCCCCTTCCTCTCAAACACCCACGAATCACCACAACTTAACCATCTCAACTGACCAGTAGATAAATCTGAAGGTCAAAT
>CAUYQG010040682.1:0-15638 GCA_963574415.1 Tarsius wallacei
GTCTGGAATCCGCAAAGAAATCAGGCATTAGTATCTGTAGCTGCATGCTGGGTGAGGGGGCGGGGAGGAAGGGGGGGAGGGAAGTGACAGGATTCTGGTGTTATATCCCTCCATAGTGAGCCTTCCTCAGTGCAAGGCTCGTATCTACTGTGCGAGACAGAGCCAACTGTAAGGAAGGACACAGAAATGGCCAACACTAACCGGCTACCCTGAAATGATAGGGAGCTTAGATCCTCCTGGATGTAATTTGTAATCTGGGGTGTAGCCCTGCCTGCCACGTTTGCTTTCAAAAATCACCTGCTGCTTTCCAAACCTGGGCTCTGGTTGCCGCCCGCGAGTTGAGAGCCGAGATCCGGGACGTTGTCATGACCTAAAATGACCACAAGATGGCGCTGCGGCACTCAGAAGGACAAAAGGCCTAAGAAACCTCAATTGTTTTTTAAAGTTCTACTTTTTAAAAAAATGTTTTACTTTAAAGATGTGGGGTACATTTCAGGATTAATTATACAAGTGGTCATAATACAGGTAAAGTTTGGGCCTTCCTTTGGTCCCCACTTTGGTTTGAGATCAGGTATCCTTATTGATGTTGTGTCCCCCAAAACCCACCCCTGCAGTATCCCCCTATCGCCAATTCCTTTCTTATAGTTTTGTGATAATTTTTTAGGGTCCCCTTATGAGTGAGAGCATGTGGTACTCTAAAGAAAACCTCAATCTTACAAACAATCTGAAGACTTCCTAGTATGATCTGAAATTAGGATCGTGGTGGGAGAAGAGAGGTGGAAAGAAACATATGGATCAGCCTTGCATCCTGTCTCTCAAGGTCATGATTACAATGGTACCACTAATGCCGCTGCTGCTACAGTGGCCACCATTGACTGGGGGGGGCTGTCCTATGCCAAGCACGCACCATGACAAGCACTTCACATGTGTGGTTCCATTCTAAGTTCCCAAAAGCCTTGTGAGGGGAGTTCTGTGACGTCTCCACTTCTGAGAGGAAGCATTATGTGGGAAACAGAGACTGAGACCTCTTGTGCGTTCTCAGAAGAGATGGGGACAGTGATCTAATTCTGGCCACAATGACAGTAGTGAACAGGGTAGCTTCTATGAATAAAAGGCTGAAGCCTCCTGTTTTCATTCAGCAGATATCTGAGCACCTACTTTGTGCTGGGCACTGACCAAGGTACTGAGAAAAGAACTGAAGGGGGCAGAGGGAGCCCTGCTTCTAGAGACCACGAGAAGTCCCTGGGTGAGGGCATCAGCGTGTGAAGGAAATGCAGAGCACACGGGGGCGTCTGAGGTGGCATCGGGCACCCTGGAACTGGGGCCACAGCTCCCAAGGGCCAGTTGTGGAAGTTTCAGGAATCTGGGGAGCCAGTTCTTAAATACATCCATTTTTAAAGTTAAATTATGTAAGCTGATCACGAAATGAGTTATATTTAAAACAAAGGTAATACTCAAAACTCATCACCTTCTGATCAGTTTACATCTCACAGATGTCTGTGCCAACGCTAAGCAAACTGTTTCTGTGATAGGCCAGATGGCGAATATCTCAGACTGTGCAGGCCCCAAGGTTTCTGTCGCAACCACCTGACTGTCATTGTAGGACAGAAGTGGCCGTTGGTAATACAGTCATTCCTAATCCAAAATGTGAAGTCGGAAATGCTCCAAAACATGGAACATTTTGAGCTCCAACATGACGCTCCACAGAAACACTCATAGGAGCATTTCAGACTTTGACTTTCCAGATTAGGGATGATGCTGAACTGGTATTGCAGATATTCCAAAATCCAACAAAATCTTATGGGAAACACCTCTGGTCCCAAACACGCTGGACGAGAGATAATCAGCCTGTACTTAGATGGTCATGACTGTCTTCCAATAAAATGTTGTTTGCCCAAACAGTGGTGGGCTAGGTGTGGTCCACAGACCGGCCTGCCAACCCAGTCTGTGCTCAGGTTTGTGTGACGATCACAGCTGTACAGTGGAAATGCTACACACCTGTGTGTCAAACCCACCACCAGGCTCTTCCCAACTCTGCCTTCCAAGATGTCTCCTTGAAAGCTTGCAGTCGGTCATGATGACTTTTACATCACAAAATTGGCAAAGGCTATGGAGCAGGGCTTTTTGCCCCCAGAGAGCCAGTTGTTAAACACATCCCTGGCTGATGTGCTTTGCAAGAATGCAGGAGGTGAGCTCTCGACAGAAGTCTCAAGCTGTACTCCCTCAGCAGCCCATCCCACCCACACGGACCCAGCTAGCAATCACAACTAAGCACAACAGCCTTAAGTCTACAGAGATGATCAGTTACAGTAAAACGCATATTTGTTATGAGGCATACATTCCAGTATTGTAGCTCCGCCATGCAGCAATCTGCCAAGCAGCCTTACCCTGCAGCCATGAGAAGACACGGCTGAGAAGCCATGCATCACAGCTGGAGGCTGCTGAGACCTGCCTGCCACCAAACAGGAGCCGCAAGGTTAGACCTCAGAGGTCACTTTCAACATCTCTCAAAGCTGGGGAGGGACAGAGGGGACTCAGAAGGCAGCCCTGGCAAGGTCAACTTCCTCGCCAATTCTTCAGATCCCAGTGGAGCTTCAAACAGCTTACTTTGGAAAAGACAGTGTTTACAAAAGACATGGGTGTTGTGTGTAAAGTGATGATGCAATAGATGAAATTTAAGAACTTTCATAAATTCCTAGGAAAGTGATAAGGTCAAGGGTGGACACAAATTGCAAATTTCAGTTGCGTTTCTACAGCGAGGGTCATTCTGCTGAATGCTGGGTGAGTTGCCCGTTCTTATGATCTCCAGCTCGGTCGTCATGCACCTACCTGACTACTCTAATTAGACCTCAGAAACAACCCCTTGGCAAAACAGTTCAGCCCTGAAAACAGCTTCCTAAGGCTAGCACCCGTTGGGACTGGCCACAGCTCAGTGCGAGAAGGGGCCCTGAGGTGCTCGACAGCCTCATCCTCCAGGCTCTCCCACCTGCTTCCTCATCAACCTGGCCGGCTTGTTCTCAATGACATCTAAAGTTCATGACATCTGAAATTAGATGCACCTTGGACTACTTCCTGATCAAGGAGAATAGCACCTTTACCAGGCCACGGGAAGGAGGCCTCTACATTGGCCTTCAATAGTGGAATTCTCCTCCCACTCCCATCTCTTCTCCACCCCAGAGCACGCCCACCACATATCCCAGGCTCCTCCTCAGGGGCTGGGCCAGCAGCTTTACTTCTACTTTCCCTTTGGCACTTATCCACATCCACAGTCTTCTGCCTTTTACCAGAGCAGAAAGTTTCACCAGGAAATGACGAGTTGACTCTGTCTCCCCCGGAAAACTCCATTCCTCCTGGCAAGTGGGTCCCAGTCCTGCTGCATGAGGAATGGGCTTGTCAGGAGATTTAACAAATACCAATTGCCTGGCCCCATCTCCAGAGAATGCCCTAGGTCGAGGTGGGCACAGGCACTAGCATCTTTAAAGCCTTAGCCCGGGCATAGTGGTTCATACCTGTAATCCCAGCACTTTGGGAGGCCAAGACTAGAGGATTGCTTAAGGCCAAGAGTCAAGAACAGCCTGGGCAACATAGCAAGACCGTTTCTAAAGAAAATTTTTGTTTTAATCTTTAAAATTTCCTTACGTGAGTTCAGCATGCAACCAGGATTGAGAGCCACTGCTCTGGGCAGTGCACCCACATACTTCAGGTTATAGTGTGGGACAGTGTGCCTTAGTGAGTGAGGAAAAGCAGCAAGCCAGACCCCAGGGAAGGAGGCCTCAGCTAGGGCCAGTGGTTGCTCATTTGACCAGGTCAGCTGTCTTCTGACAAGGACCTACTTGTCAGATCTGCAGATGGGCACAAGTACACATACTATCACTGTCACATTAATATACCCAAAAAGAGTCAGAAGAGTGGGAACTATGAAAAAGTATGTGAATCCTTGGATCTGACAAGGAAAATTAGAGTGATGTCAGAATGGCACTGCTTTAGTATCAGCATGCTCACTCCGCCATGGGTCTTTGAAACAGAAACGTCCTTGAGTATACTAGGAACACCGGTGTTACCAACTGAGACCATGCTAGCTTTCCTACCTTGACACAGTCAGTGACTTAGGCTCCAAATCATTTCTGAGGAAGATTTATCTGTTGCCTAAAAGATCAAAATAAACCTTTCAGTTCATGAAACATCATGTAATCACTCCTCTGGATGTTGTAGGAAGCATTTAGCTGCCTCCTTGGCGGCCAAGGCAGAACAGGACATGCTTCTTGTAATGCACAGTTTTGTGCTGGTGTTTACAGATGAGACGGAGCATGGGGACAACGTCTAGTTGGCTTGAGGCTGGAGGAACCAAGCTTCAGTTAGGACCAGAGGCTAGAAATGCCAAGTTAGATCAAGAAACCACAGAATCAGGATGCCATGGACACATCTCCCAGAACAGGGAACGTGTGTGGGTTGATGATGGCAGAAGTGCCCAGGTGAAGCATTTTCTCAAAGGAACCTTCTTTCCTGGCACCACAGCAAGAATGTAAGGAGTTGTAGAGTCCCAAGTCCGGCTTTCCCATAGCCCAAGACCTTTCCCCAAAGAAATCAAAGAAAAGGAACCATAAAAATTTAATTTTAATGGTACAGAAATAATATATAGTACATTTCTTTCCACAGCAGCACTTCATTCATCTCTAAAAAATTTAACAAAATTAAGGCTAAATCAGAACAATCTGATAGTAAAGGGATATTTTATGTCGTGTTATTCTTAAAGAATGTTGTCATAAATATAGGATGTTCTTCAGGCAAAAAAATCTAAAAATGTTGAACAAGATACCAGAAATGGGAAAGCAGTACAAAATGTGCTCCTTGATACCAGTCTAATAACCGCAACTTCCCTGGGAAGCTTCAAATGAATCTTTTTTTTAATGAATGTGTATGATATGATGCTAAGCCTTTCTGAAGACAGTACTAGGCCATTTTGTGAAATAACACCCAAGGCGGTTGAGTCTCCAACATAATCCCTCCAGAATACACACAAAGTGGAAGAGGACAGTATCTCAAAGTATGAGAGGATTGGATCTGAAGCCATGGTGCTTGAAAGGACCACCCCTCCATGACTGACCCCTCTCCTGACGCAAGTCATAGGAAGAATGAAGACTTTAAAACATGGTGAAACCAAAATGCCACTGCCAAGCCAAAGGGCCCCCAATCAGATGGGGTCCTCGAGTAGCTTGGCTAACAAGGTCACGTTTCCCATGGTCAGGAAGGAGGAATATCTTTCTTTCCCACCTTTTCACAATCCTCGGCCACATCTGCTGGTTAACCTTCTGCCACGGCTTTCTGACTTGAGAGAAACCCTTCCGCTGCTCAGGACTGAGAACAGCATGGACAATCCTTTCCTGGCCTCCCACCTCTTGTCCCCAGTATGACGTATGAAAGGAGAGCAGAGTGTGGTGCGACTCCCTGCAGGTAGCCTCCCTCTCTAAAGTCCCCATCCTCAACAAGAGGGACAATCTGGAGACCACAGAAACGTGTCTCCACAGGGCCCCGCACACCTACTTCCAGGGTCGCACCTGTGTGCCTCCCCAGCCCCCTGCTGCACATGAGTGTCCATGTTAACACCCCCTCCTACTCCCTCACCGCCCGCTTGCCTGGGGAAGTCAAGTGTTCTTTCCACCGATGGAGAACTGCGGGTGTGTTACTCATATCACCACCACCTAGAGAAAGTGGTATTATTTTTAATCACAGGCCTTATGGCCCACTTACTTTAACAAGGACATCTTACTTTATGATCAGAGGACTTGTTTGCCCAGAGAAAAATCTTCCAATATGATTTTAAAATTTTTATCATAAAGCAGCAAATAGTAAGAAATACTGTCATTTTTTCTTTAATTCTGCATGAGAATTTTGTTTTTTCTATTTCTTTGGCTCTCAGAACCTCAATTTTCCCTAAGTAAATAAAATGACAGGAAAATGTCCATCAAACAACCTCTTATGACTTATTTGTGTTCCGCAGACTACTAAAGCCCTTGGGAACAGCAGGTTGAGGTATGTACACTAAAATGCATTACTTATATAAATGCATATGTAAACACAGATGAACAATATGATAAACATAAGTACCCACATTTATGTAGAATAACTGATACAATAACATTATATGATCACACAATCACAAAAAGAGAAGGGACCTTTGAGATCTTCCAGTGAGTGGATTTCCAACCTGACTGGCCACTTTCACCTGGTGAGCTTTTTACTAACAGAATTCCTAGGCCTTCTTCACAAAGAGTCAAACTCAGCAGTCAGAGCCTAGGACCCAGGAACTTGGTTTTGTTTTAGTTTTCTTCCTAAAAAAAATACCTAAGTCCAACCCCTCATTAAAGTCAAGATTGTCTAAGGCTACAGAGAAAGTGACAGAAAAGGGGCTAGCACCCAGGTCTCGCATCCTCAGTCCACGACTTTTTATGTTCCACCACACTGCCTCCCAAAGCTTCCCCAGACCTGTTACCCCTGCACTTAAGCTACATTCCGTAGTTGATATTAGGTGGGGCAGAGACCATGTCTCATATTCCCTCTGACACAATCCAAGGAGCCTAATACATGTCCAAGAAATACTTCTTGGTTGGCAGTCACTCAGCCAAGGCCTGATACGTTATCCTCCACTCACACGTTGATCTAAGATCATCTGACTAGATGCAAAATTATCTAGCTAGAAAACTTTCAAGATCCAGCTATAGGAGTTGGTGACTCCAGAATTTATGAAGATGCCATGTTCAAACAACCAAAAATTTGGATGACAATACGCGTTCCATAAGGCTAACTGCTATGTCTTCCCCTTGTTTTCAGATTACGAGAAAAACAAATGGATCCCAGGGATAGTGAGAACTTGGACATTTATCTACAGCATTTGGCAAATAAAAATTTAAAAATCCTAAGCTGTTCTAAGGAGAAAATCCTTAGCAACTGTAACTATATTAAATTGATTTTTGTTACTGTTTCTCTTAGTTGTCAATGTGTTTTTCCAATCTCACTGAGCATTCTTTTGTGGATGTAGTCAAACTCCTTTATGAAGCTGATAGTGAGGGACTGACACATTCAGCCTCGCTCTCCTTCCCCCCTTCCCTTCCCCTCCCCCTCCCCCATAACATACAGTAGTTATTCAGAGGTGGGGAACATGACTTGTTACATTGTCTACTTGTAGCTACCAATCATGAACTATGTTCTAAATAAGTTGATTCCATTATATTGTCATCTTGATTGTAGACATGATAAGGAACAAAGAATATCAAAACATTTAAAAAGCCAACAGGAAAATATTAAAGAGAATGTAAGGCTAAAAATTAAATAAATCAATAGGCACATTGGCCCCTGTGCCATGCAACTCAGCCTGGATTATGCCCTACCTGACAAAACAGGCTCAACTGGAAGAATAAACAAGGAGGGATGATTCAGAGAGAACCAGAGCAGACATGGGAGGGAAGCTGTCCCTGCTGGCCTCAGGGTTCCAGGGGCAAGGAAGCTCCATGGGAACCACCAGAGCTGGCCCCTAGCATCCCTATCCTAAGTGCTCCCTCCCCAAGGACACAAAGCTCCATCTGAAGAAAATGTCATCAGAAATCATTGATGGATGAGGCCCCTCCCAGTTAAAATTGCCTCCAGATTCCGAGCTTTGAAACCAGGCACGCATGCAAACAACAAGTCTTCAATCCTCTACAGCCTGGGCAGGATAGAGCTCCCTCAAATTGTACTTTGCACTCTCACTTTCTCTTTCTCTCTCCTCTCTCTCTGTGTCTCTGTCTCTGTCTGTCTCTCTCTCTCGCTCTCAAATTCAATCTTACCTACATAGTCATCCCTCAGTATCCACAGGGGATTGCTTCCAGGATCCCTGCAGACCCCAAAATCTGTGTGGATGTTCAAGTTCCTGATATAAAATGGTGTTATTATTTGCATATAGTCTACCAACACCCTCCTGTACACTTTAAGTCATCTGCAGATGACTTATGATACCTATTACAAGGTAAATGCTATGCAAATAGTTGCTATACTGTATTGTTTAGAGAATAATGACAAGAAAAAATTCTGTACATGTTCAATACAGATGCAACTTTTTTTAAAAAAATATTTTTGACTCAAAGTAGGTTGGATCCACAGATGAGGAACCTGTGGATACCAGGACCATCTCTCTATTGATTCCTTATCATTCCTTCAGGTCTCTTTTAAAATCACACTGGCAACCTCATTCACCCATTTCTTCATTCAACATGCATTTACTACAGGGTGACTAGACTTCACATGGTCAGTGCTGGAAGAGACCTCACAGGTCTTGCATCCCATGCCCCTCATTTGACCCAAGGTGATGGAGACAGGGCCCACACTGCAGCCCAGGGCTCCACGGCCTAACCCCAATCTAATAATCATCTTGCCTCCCCAGCTTAATAAGCACTTAGTGCAAAATGCATGTACTTTTTCATTTCAAAAATGAAAAAAATTACAAGATGAAAGTTTTTGTACCTTATTATGATTTATAAAGCTAATAAATATTAGCAAAATGGAATAATAAAACTAAATGGTAAAAGTGCATTAAAAAAATAATTGCAGGGTTTGTAAAGATTCTTTCCATATTTTCTCACATTAAATATTTTATAAAGTCATATGCTATATACATATGACAACTCTTCTGCCTTTCTGCATGGTTAGGAAGTCATTCCAGAAAGACAACAATGCCACAGAACAACACACAGAAGATACACATTCCACAGCACTGACATTTATAATCTATGGTTCTAGCCTACAATATCCACTGTGGTCTATATACACACTATGGATATTACTTAAGAAGACATCCAATTTCTACTTACTTATCAGAAGAAGGATGCTGCTGCTACTAATATTTCAATAAAAGATTCAATTCCCAAGTGAAACCAAACTGAATTTAGTGAGAATACTGGCTGACAGATCAAACTTAAGTTCTGGACAATCATATAAAATAATATAGGACCTCTTCAGGGACATTTTAATAAGTCATTCTATAAGCCAAATTTATTTTCTTATGGACTATATATGTGTATATAAATATATTATTGATTTATCACTCTAATCCTTTCATAAATTGACCATGCCCCATTCCATCAAAGAGTTAAAGAGCCTTTAAACAAAACCTGTTAGCTGACAGTTGCTACCATGAATGAAGAGCCTCAATTGCTGAACAGCCTAACCCTCAGGGAAAATTACATCAAAAATAGACATTTTAGGACAGAATTACTCATTTACCTCAAAACCAGAACAAATAGAAAACAATACCGTTAAGGGAATTTAAGTATTTTTCTGACCACTACTGCAGATACACAGAAACTCAGCAGATTGCAGACATGCAGGAATCAGCACTATATAGGAAAGAATTAACAAATCAAACTCAGTACACCTTTAATAATTGGACTAAAAGTAGACTCTTATTAAAACCAAATTATTTCTTCCTCAAGGCAACCATTAGCTACAGAGGAAAAACGATTTCATATCCTTGGTCCATAAAGAAGACACATTTATTTACATTCTCAATGGACTAAAAGAGGCCTTAAATTTTCACAATTAAAATTTTATGCTTCCAAAAATATCATATGATCAATGCACTTAACTTGAAGCTTCAGGTATTAATAACTTCATTTAGACTTCTTAAAAAACCAACACAAACATACTTTCTAGAGTGCAAAATGCTTCTTATTAAATACTTCAGTAACACAAAAAGCAATTTATTTTTAAACACAGGAATCCTTTTCTGAAGGATCATCACCACAAAGACATCCATTGCCGGCAATGGACGCTGAACAGAACCATCAGGATGAAACACAACCTTGAATCTCTGCCTTCAGTCTTTTCACCTCTCCGGAGAAGCCCAGTTATTTGTACAAACTCATCGTTGGACTCTGGTACATGCACATGTATGCATCACAGAGAAGTCTTCGTGCACAGCCTTGGATTCTCCTGGAGTCCAAGGAATGCAGGTCTTCCAGGGACATCTTTAAGTATTCTCCGACTTCTGGGCATGGAGTAACTTGAGGAATGTTAAAGCCATTCTGACCACCTAGGGCAGAAAAAGATCTCTGTTTAGTGCCATCAAGTCCTACCCTTCTCCTGCCCTGCCCCCTATAACAACTGTACAAGCCTATGATTTAGCAAAGGCTAATCTTCAGGATCTAAAAGATCTCATTTTGCTTCTGATTTCTAGAAGTTAAAATTGCCTTTAACTCTGGATAGATTTCTCATTTCTTGGATTCTGAAAGGATTCTAGGGCCAACTGTGAATAAAACTGGGAAAAGGACACATTTTCTGATGTAAGCCCCAACCTACTTTCCAGGCTTCTCTCTGGATTCTCTTAAAGAATAATGTTATATGTCACACACACAGCACTCAATTCTTCACATCTCCATGTCCCTCCCAGACATAAGCAGCCCTGCACACCACACCAGGAGATCATCCAGTTCAGAGCAGATCAAGTTAAATGAACACTATGACGTCTCCCTACATTTTTACAACAGTCTTCCACAACTCTCAGTTGTTTTACATGTCCTCAGACTCTGGGGTGTGGTTTCAGAGATTCCAGGGGAGGCTCTTCTGGTTTAGTACTCCCGATGGCTTTTCCAAGTGTTTAAAATCCCTGTGCTTTTGAGTTGGGCTGTTAAATGCAAATGCTAGCTAGACTAGGGGCACATCTATAGATGGGGCTGTACCCCTCAAGTATCTCCCAGTCTAGAGCTTGGGCCTCTAGTCAAGTGGTTATAATAGGGGTGCCCTGGGTTATTAGAGGGCCACACCAGAAGACCCTGGGGTTGGGCTTGGGAGAGTGGCTAAAGGGAAAATGAAGTGTAAGAGGGAGAACAGAGGAGCATAGAAGACACAACCTTGGCTGGTCCTGCCTGTCACTCCACACAGGAAGCAGTGTAGCTGTTGTGACAACCATTCCAATCCTGAAACACAATAGAGCCCCTGGAACCCACTCGGTATTTGTTAAATAATGACTAAACACCCTAGAAAATGGCCCACAAAGTGGAGTATCTTCCCCATTTCAGAAAGAAACACATTAAATGCAGAATAGGCTAACTTTTCTAAACAGGATATTTACTTCTGTTCTTAGCTTTTGTCATTTAGGAGACAACATGGTTTAGTATAAAAAACGTAAATAATGAGACCAGAAAGACTGAGTTAAATACAAGCTATTTGACCTTAGGCACCTTAAGCCTCAGCTTCCATCACAGAAAGATAGAGAGAATTCCCATCTTGCAGGATGTAGACAGAATGACTTAATGTACTTTCAGAGCACCTAGCGTACAGGTGCTCAGTAAGTGGCCACTGTGGCTTACGCAAAAAGTGAAAGGGCCTGAAAGTCAACGACAATAAAGCTGAAAATAAAACCTCTCAGGTCTCAAAAAAGAATTTTAGGATTTTTTTTTAACAAAGTACATATACATGACAAAATTTCACAACAATATATTATTCCTTGCTTTAGGTAGCAAGTTTGTTAATGCATTTCAAGATTTAAGACTGTCACATTATATATCACACACATAGCACTCAATTCTGGAAGGAAGATAATCCTGAAAGGATTTCCTCACAAAGCATCTTATTACTCAGAATGGGTGATTCCACTATGAACTGTCCCACTACAAACCAAAACACAGCCACATGAAGAAGAAAAGTTTTTAAATACCATCCCTATCAGCCATGCTGTCAAAGAAGAGCCAGGCAGAGTCATCCTTCCCATACTTCACAAAAGCAACATAGTGGCTTGTTTCTATGCAGAGAACAGCAAATAACTCCATCTTCTGGCAAGGGATGCAGCCGTGTCTCCAGTCCCAATCAGGTAAGTCTTTAGGAAGTGACACTGGGTTGTACTTATGGTTTAACCTCTTGGGATGAAGGTGGACCTAAAATGGACCATGAGAAAAACGTCATTAATGAGCTAAACTCAAGGTTTCAAGTGAAGGGACTCCACTTAGTCTTATTGAATATATTAGTTATAAACAGCAAGCAAATACTTCACAGACAGTTATCAAGTAAACAGAAGAGGCGTAAATAATACCATCTTCTTGTGAATTTTTAAATTTTAATTATTATGATTTTAAAAGACTTTTTAAAACCTGTCATCTGTTTTCTACTACAAATAAGTTACTATACAACAAGAAATCATCCATTAGGTGATGGGAAACTTACTTGAGCATTGCAGGTTTTACAGAACTGCTTGATCTTTCCCACTGAGATATCTGGATCATCATAGCATTCTCTACATTCATACATGGCAAGCCCTCCACATATCCGGCACTGCCTAGGAGCTGAAAATGGGGAGCAGAGGGGCATTCAGGGCCTTTAAAAAATGCACACTTCTTTATTAAGATGAATACAAGAAAAATTATGCTTTAAAAGGATCATGTTGGCCAGGCTCAGTGGCTCAGCCTATAATCCCAGAACTTTGGAAGGCCGAGATAAGTGGATTGCCTGAGCCCGCAGGTTCGAGACCAGCCTGGGCAACTTGGCAAGCCCTCACCTCTATTAAAAAAAAAAATTAGCTGGGCATGGTAGCGCGTGCCTGTAGTTCTGGTTACTTAGAAGGCTGAGGTGGAAGGATTGCCAGAATCCAGCAGGTCGATGCTGGGGTGGCCGCGAGCGTACTACTGCACTCCAGCCTGGACAACGGAGTAAGACTTCAACTTATTAAAAAAAAAAAAGGATAATGTTCATGGCTTCAAAAAAGTATCCCTTTCCCATTCTCTTAAACTTCAAGTTGCATCTGCTTGGATTCTAAGTATCTTTAAAGATATTTTCTCTGGTCAAATAACAATTTTTAAAAATAGCATATTACAAGGGGGGTTTCCCCTAATTACAAAATGCCCATTTTAAAAATGGAAAGATATTTAAAAAGTACAAAATAGAAAACTAAAAGTATCTACAATTTCAGTGCAATAACCACTGTTAATATGATTGTGAATATTGTGAATATTTACACAACTGTATGTGTGTGTGTGTGTGTGTGTGTTTGTGTGTGTACTAAGTAAATAGTCCCTCTTGCAGAACCTATCATTGTACTTACCTTTTCCCTTAATATTGCATCAAGACCATTTTCATACACACTGGTCTTCACAACCGTGACTTTTAATAGCAGTAGTTTCAGTGTACACACTAGACAGCTCATTTAACTACACCCCTCTTATTAACATTTAGGTTGTTTCTAATTTCAAAATCATGTAACAATAAGCATATTTGCATATAAAATATTTATTTTCATCTTTGATTATCTTCTCAGAATAAATTCCTAGAACTAACAATACTAGTTTAATATTTCCAAGCTCCTCAGACATTGAACTGCCTCCTGGAAGTATTGAGTCCAGTAAGACTCTTACTCACAACTAATGGAAATGGTCTGACAGATTATTTCTAAAAAAATCAACAAAACAAACTAAAAAATTGTATACTTACTGTCTTCAAGTAAATCTGTTATATTTAATTCCAGAGAAGGAAAAATTTTTTTAAATAGTTTAAAGTCTTTTCCAAATCGAGGCATCTGAATAATCAGACATGATGGTGCCTATAAAAAAGATATATATTTTTAGAATCAAAGTGCTGGAAAAACAATTTTCTATGAAACCAAAATAGTCATGGCTGTCAAACCAAACAGTTATTTCTGCCATAATATTGGTGGCCTGTAAAACAGGACCCACACGTGAATGTGGAACGTGGACACAGAGCACCACAAGCCACAAGTTTTCAAATGGGCCATGATTCCACAGCAACACCAATACCTAGGGTTCACGGAATTCAACAAGTTTGGGTCTCAAATAATACAACTATTGAGAGTAGCATTTTACTTTGGGTTTATATTTAATAAATATTTTGAGAAATTGTTTTGGCAAATATAATACAGAAACTGTCATCACAGAAGGATACTATTCCTTATATTTCAACATACAACTCTCCGGCTGCTAACGTTTTAACAAAACATTCGTTTAGAAATGAGTGCAATAAAAGTACATCACAAGCTGGTCCCACCAAAATCATGAAGGTATTCATGATATAATTCCAGCACTTTGGGAGGCTGAGGCAGGGGCATCGCTTGAGGCTGGGAGTTCAAGACCAGCCTGGGCAACATAGCGAGAGCCCATCTCTTAGAAAAAAATGTAAGAAAAATAATTTCTATCACTTGATCATTAACAAACCAGTATAAACAAGTTTGTTGACATTTTGCCTCTTAATTAAGGAGGAAAAGTAAACATTGTGTTCTGATATATTTGGACAATATGCTTGGGAAAAATTACAATTTTTTAAAAAGTTTAAATCTTTCTTTTGCTTTAAACTACTTAAAAGTTTTCAAGTTACAAATTAGCTTGGTGTTTGTTTTGGCACCAAAAATTCAAAGTTCATCTTTAATTCTAAGGTATTTTCTATAAGGACAAGGTTAAAACACTGTACACTTTTTTAAAAAATTGTGTTTTCCTAACAGTGTTTCAAACTATTCTCAGCTGGTTAAAATCAATAGGTACTGAATCTATCAAGAGTCTTAAAAATTCTAAAGACTTTCATGTAATATACAGTAACACTAACCTCTGCAAATTTCAGGTTACTGTTGATAAAAGACCATTCTAACAACTGCTGAATTGTAGGAACTCCAACTTTCTCATTTTTTTCCATAAAAATTTGATAGAAGTAACAATCTTGTACTTTTTGACCTGCTGACCTAAAAGCATGCAGAAAAAACATATATAATGTATTTATTAAATGCTTAAGTCAAAATGTGAAGTTGTTCCAGCAATATTTGAAGACAGAAAAACCATAAAATTGATGGTACCGCTTTGGATAGTCAGAACAAAAAAATACAACAATTTAGATAAGATAATTGAATGTACCCATGCACAAGACCTTGTAAGTGATTTCTTATTTTAGTTTTCATACTTTAAAGGTCTCTCAGTGATCAGGAGAAAAATAACAGAATAATAACCCCAATCAAGAAGCCCTGTGTCAACAATATTAACCAGAAGCTCAAATCACTTAGTTCAACTTCACCGTGGAGCTTGAAAATAAATTCTCCTATGCCTGAAAGTGACAGACCCTTAAAAGATCTTCTAGACCAAACTTTTTATTTCTAAAATGAAGCCCCACCCACTGCCCCCAGCCAGGTAGTAGCTCACACCTGTAATTCTAGCACTTTGGGAGGCCGAGACAGGAGGATTGCTTGAGCCCAGGAGTTTGAGACCAGCCTAGGCAACATAGAGAGACCTCATCTCTACAAAAAGAAAATATGTAAAAATCAGCTAGGGGTGGTGACACATACCTGTAGTCCCAGCGCTTTGGGAGGCTAAGGCAAAAGGATCACCTGAGCCCAGAAGTTCGAGGCTGCTGTGAGCCACGGCAGTGTTGCTGCACTCCAGCCTGGGCTACAAAGTGAGACCCCTGAACCAATCAATCAATCAATCAAATGAAGGCCCTGAGATCTAGGGAAGGATAATGACTTCCAGCGAGTCAAAAGCAGAGCTAGCCGGGCTCGGTGGCTCAGCCTGTAATCCCGCGCCTTTGGGAGGCTGAGGTGAGTGGATTGCCTGAGCCCGCGGGTTCGAGACCCGCCTGGGCAAGCGAGACCTCACCTCTACAATAAGTCAAAAAATTAGCCGGGCGTG